>JAVYIG010005366.1:0-138311 GCA_035222895.1 Strongylocentrotus droebachiensis | reverse complement strand
CCTACATTACGCTTCGATATATTTTCTTGCTTCATTCGAATTCCAGGAATGTTTCTTCAAACATTGTGGGACAATTTTCGTTGATTTTAAGTTTCAAATTTTAGTATCAATTTCCTTAGGCTTAGATAATAATAAATAAACACATGTTTAACAATTACAATAAGACGAAACTCGAATGTACAAATTCAATACATAATCAAATAGTGACTGGATAACCAAAGCCTAGCAAACATTTAATCTCCCCCCCCCCTGCCAATGAAAAAATATATTAATAATAACATGTTTACAATCATGTGCACGAGAAGATTCGGAATTTTCTAGGTTCGCTAGTTTAGTAGATTTAAATGATTAAATTGTGGGAAAAGTACTCAGATGCCGTGGCAGTTTATATATTTAAAAAATTCCTCTCCCTCCCCCCACCTCCAACGTCGTTTAAAGAAGTCGAGTTTATTTTCTCTCTGGGAACAGACTAAGGTTTCCACTTTGTTGAGCGGAATGCCCATCCCACTTCATCACATTATATTTTTTTCATCACAATACCCATTAGGACCGACTCACTGAGCGAGAGATATGTTTTTTTGTTGTTGGTCGGTTAGCTTGTAGTTTCGTTTTTGGACCACATGATCCAACTGACTTGCACCCAGTGGCGGATCTAGGGGGGGGGAGGCCAGGGGACCCCCTCCCCTGGCTCAAAAACAGGTAAATTTAACCTTCAAGTTTTAAATAAAAAAGAAGACGGGCCCAGTCCCCGTGGAAGTAGTTCACGAATTGGGCCCCCCTATTTGGCCCCTCCCTTGCCGCCGGCTGGATCCGCCCCTGCTTCCACCAGATACCTGCTCAATGTCACGCCACCAGACGGTGAAATAAAGACTCACGCAGCCTATGTCTTTCATTTCATGCGGGTTATCCGTCACTATCACATGAGAATCTGATGGGACGAAGCACATTTGTGCAAAGGGAATCTGCATTAGATTGAATTTTACATCTTTTTCTTCGATACACTGCATGTCTTGGCATTTTTCAAACCGGATTCATGACCCAGAGACAAACTTTCATATTATATCTCGAGAAACAGACACTGTAAAACGCCTTCATAGTCCTGTAGAAGTTTTTCAGACCCGGAAAAGTTGTTAAGTACAAGGTTTTTTTGTTGATTTGTGTTTTAGATGGGTATTGAAGTAAATTCAGCTTGGTTGCCAGCTTGGCAACCTTGAGCAACTTTTTTAATAGCCATATTAGCATAATCATCTGATTAGCATATGTGCAATATGTAATAATGTTGCTAATCTCAATCCAGGAAGCCTGAAAACATGGATAATACGACTTTTCAAAAGTTCTCTATGACAAGGAATATATTTATGACACCAATTTTTATTTTTAAGTAATACAATTGTCTTAAATATCATAATTAGCATAATATGTACAATATATGGACTCCATTTGTCATTGTTTGTCTATAAAGCCTAAAAATGGTGCAATGCAACATTGTAAATCACTTTTGAAAGATTAATCATTAATTCATGAGAAGATATTACATGTATATGTAGTATAATTAACCTAATTAGCCTAATAATCTATAATTAGCATATATCGTCGGCCTTATGCCAAAAGGGCCTTAACTGCTTTTGGCCATTCCGAGATAATCGCGTTTAAAGGTTTTGGCCTCTCTAATAATCAAAAGTTTGTGGTCGTTTTTTTTGCTTTTGAAGCCAATTTCGATAAATGTGTTAAGTTATTAAGTTTTACATGAAATGTGTTAAATTTGTTATAAAATATTCAGAATTGTACATGCTATGTGCAAAAAACATGTTAGGGCCTTTTTGGCATAAGGCTTGAATGTAGCGGTTGTTAGCGTATGTTATGCCAGAAGGGCCGTAACCTACTCGGCATTATGCCAAAAGGGGCGTAACCTACGCGGCGTTATGCCAAAAGTGCCTTAACCTGCCGTTATCGTACGCGTAACTATGCGCGTAACTATGCGCGCGTACGCGCGCATAGTTAGCGCCCTTTTGGCATAAGGACATTTTCTTGTTTCGCAACACCTTTGGTTTGCCAGAAAGGCCCTCCTAACGCAAATGGATCATCCGTGGAGGTTAAGGCCCTTTTGAAATTCATAATTATCTTCATAAATAAATCGAATTTCAACAAGTGAAGCACATCATTTTAAAGAGAATGATGAAATCTACAAGGTGATATTAATAACTCAATAACCCCCAAAATCGGGTTAAGGCCCTTTTGGCATAAGGCCGACGATATGTGCAATATGTAATAATGTTACTAATCTCAATCCAGGTAGCCTGAAAACATGAATAATACGATTTTTCAAGGGTTTTCTATGACAAGGAATTCATTTATGACACCAGTTTTTTATTCCAAGTAATGCAATTGTCTTAAATAGCACAATGAGCAATAATGAGCTAATTAGCATGTGTACTTCATTGTCATTGTTTATCTATAAAGCCTAAAGATGGTGCAATGCAACATTGTAAATCACTTTTGAAAGAATAATCATTAATTCATGAGAAGATATTTTATGTATATGTAGTTTAATTAGCCTAATTAGCATAATCATTTAATTAGCATATAATATGTGCAATATGTAATAATGTTGCTAATCTCAATCCAGGCAGCCTGAAAACATGGATAATACGACTTTTCAAGAGTTTTCTATGACGAGAAATTCACTTATGACACCAGTTTTGATTCCAAGTAATGTAATTGTCTTAAATAGCACAATGAGCATTAATTAGCTTATAAACATGTGTACAATATATGGACTTCATTGGCATGGTTTATCTATAAAGCCTAAAAATGGTACAATGCAACATTGTAAATCTCTCTTGAAAGACTAATTATTAATTCATGAGAAGATATTTCATGTAGATGTAGTATATTATGTGCAATGTGTAATAATGTTGCTAATCTTAATCCAGGAAGCTTGAAAACATGAATAATATGACTTTTCCAGGAATTCTGCCACCAGCTGGAGCAACGTCGGGCTTGTACTCTCAATGGTTCTGGCTTTGGTAAACATAGACAGATCATAGTTCGCACTGTTGTATTCAACATCCCTGGCCTATGTACGTACCTGTCTCACCACATCATCAATTCAATCATTATCATCTGCTTTAACCATCTTCAGTGTGTTTCCGACAGTCTCTCTAATTCCAAGGACTGAAGCCCAACCATCACTGCGTATGAAGACCCCGTCATTTCCTAGACATTTCATGAGGTTCGACAACATTACCTTAAGACCAAGATAACCACCACATTGGACATACAATTTGTGAAGCTAAATAGAGTCCCAAATAATTGATATTCTACATATATATGCTAATTAGGCATTTTAGTACAATAATTACATATTAAGCCAATTGCATTACTTAATAATAAAAAATGGTGTCACAACTGAATCCCTCGTCATGGAAAACCCCGGAAAAGTCATATTATCCATGTTTTCAGTCTTCCTGGATTAAGATAAGCAACATTATTAAATATGGCACATACAGTGTATATGCTAATTAGGCTAATTATACGACAATTGCATGGAATATATTCTAATGAATTAATGTATAGTCTTTCTAAAGTGATTTACAATGTTGCATTGCACCATTTTTAGGCTTTATAGATAAACAATGACAATAAAGTCCATATATCGTACATATGCTAATTAGCTTATCATGCTATTTAAGACAATTGCATTACTCAAAAATAAATATTGGGGTCATAAATGAATTCCTCGTCATGGAAAATCCTTGAAAAGTCACATTATCCATGTGTTCAGGCTTCCTGGAGTAAGATTAGCAACATTATTACATACTGCACATACATGCTAATTAGATGATTATGCTAATTACGCTAATTATACTACATATACATGGAATATCTTCTCATGAATTAATGATTAATCTTTCAAAAGTGATTTACAATGTTGCATTGCACCATTTTTAGGCTTTATAGATAAACAATGACGATGAAGTCCATATATTGTACATATTAATATGCTAATTATGCTATTTAAGACAATTGTATTACTTAACAATAAAAATTGGTGTCATAAATGAATTCCTTGTCATATAAAACCCTTGAAAAGTCGTATTATCCATGTTTTCAGGCTTCCTGGATTGAGATTAGCAACATTATTACATATTGCACATATGCTAATTAGATGATTATGCTAATATGGCTATTAAAAAAGTTGCTCAAGGTTGCCAAGCTGGCAACCAAGCTGAATTTACTTCAATACCCATCTAGAACACAAATCAAGAAAAAAACCTTGTACTTATCAACTTTTCCAGGTCATGTACATGGTATATGGTACCGTCTACTGGACTATCATAAGACGTTCTAGAAGAGACCTCTCATGTCACTTGTTGCCATTTGCTTCTATTTGAACTGTGTTAGATTATGTTTGACTCCTTTTAGCTTATTAGCTATAATTGGATAAATATTTCTGAGGAAATGACCTGACGCCTCATTCCACGATTCCCTTTCGCATTTAGCAGGATCTAGGCAAACAGTGAGTATAATAAATAATTTTTCACTCGTTACCTCTAAATTTTGTTGATCCAAATGCCCTTTTTTAACCTCTGACAAGTGCCTTTTTCCCTCTGATGAATGCCCCTTTTCTTTTTTAACAAGAGCCCCTTCCCCTTTTTATAAATGAACCTTCTCACATCTCAGATAAATGCCCCTATTGATAGGTGCCCCTTTCCTACGAAATGTGCCCATTTCTCTTTGTTATAAGTACTCATTTCCTTTCTCATAAGTGCCCCGATTCACCTCAGGTAAGTACTCCGATTCAGGTACAAAAACTGCCCCTTACAACATCTTATAAGTGCCCCTTCTCCTCTTCTAATTACCTCTTTTCAAATCTGAGATGTGCCCCTTATATTTTGACAAGTGCCTCTTTTCCTTTGTATACGCCCTTTTCATCTCCGGTGAGTGACCTTACTAAAATTTAAGAGGTGCCCTCTTTAATTTTGAATCAAGTGCCCTTTTTCGTCTCTGATAAGTGCCCCTTTTCCGTTTTTATCAGTGCCCTTTTCATCTCGGGCGAGTGCCCCATATCAGGTGTGAGAAGTGCCCAATTCTCACCTCAGATAATTTTCCGTTTTTATTTTGAAACGTGCTCCCTTTCCTTTCTTATTAGTGTCCTTTTCCCATATGATTTCACCCAAAGCTCGCTGGCTACGCTCGTTCGCATTTAAAATTGATTTAATTTGATTTCTTTTTTTTAATTAAAGGTCTGTTCATTCTATTGTGCTTAAAACCCCATCAGGATTGTCTTTTCTTCTTTATTAGATGCAATTTTTCGAACTGTAACTTCACATATCTTACAAATTTTGCTCGCTCGGAAATGAATATTCAGACCATCACACCTAACTGCAAAGTATAATGCTTGAGCATTATCTTGGACTATTTAAAGGGATCCTTAAAAAAAGTCCTTGATTTAGCTCATGCATGCTGCAATGTTAATTATAAACCTTTAGGTCAGTCAGGAACCCCATGACTTTTACAAGCCGATCGCCTGTCTGATTATCAAGATATTTATGATTGAAAATCGAAATCAAATTTTGCGTTTTGCCAAACGGTTTTCATAACACTACAGTCTATTGGGGAAAATGAGTATGGTAAAACCGGTCACTCAAAGGTTTTTACATTTTTGAGGCACTTCTTGATCATTTTGAAGCGCAATTTGTTAGGGCTTCAATATAACACCATATCACAGACAATGATAACACGTAGGGCCGTGCATCTCAGATCTCTCTCTCTCACTCTCTCTCTCTCTCTCTCTAATTAAGTGCCATATCGTTTGACTTTGGCGATCATGCTGTTCCACAACCCTCGGCTCCTAGCCTTCTGTATTAGTATCACTCCCAGTTCTTTCACTCCTCTCTCTTCCAACAATTTCTGCAGACTGTCCATCCAAAGTATCTTCCTCCTTCCCACAGTTTTCCCTGTCAAAGCAAGATTCTCTACACTGCAAAAACCAGGGTGTTAAATTTCTAACACCAGTATGGTATTGAATTTTTTTGACACCATTGGTGTTATTTTTAACACCGGTCAGATTTAAGCATGCATTAATAATTACTTGGTGTTAAGTAACATGGTGTTGTTTCATGCTCGGTGTTGAAAGTATCATCACGTGATTTCGTTTAAGGTGGTTGATTGGTCGAATAAGTTTTCACAAAGTGTACGCGCGCTTAATGATTACTTTACACGTGTTCACAGAAGAATACATTTATCATGATTTGTTAAGCAAATTATGACAATGCACATCAATTTTGTGATTTGTATTTTCCTTTGGCAAATATTGACCAATAGATTATTTGTCCGATCTTGTTACAATTACATTAACGTTTCAGCAATAGATATATTGATTATAAGATTACTAACCAAGAAACAACATGCATATTTATTATATATTCGTGTACCAGCCTGTATCATTTAAATGTTAATCTTGAAATCTTCAAATGATCTATGTGATGGAGTTAATGCAATGGAGATTAGAATATGCCTATCGGTGGACAGTTGCCGACATCGATTATGAATTATCAGTTTACCACTGGTTCTTCTACCCTGGTCGATAATGGTCGATAATAGGAAATATGGAATGTGGGACCATTGGAACAACAAGAATATAAACACCAAAAGTGGAATTCAATTTGTTATGATTCCAGATATTGTTGTTAATCTACACCAGTAGGAGTTGTCAAATATTACCACCAAGAGTGGAATTGAATTTGTTATGATTCCAGATATTGGTGTTAATCTACACCAGTAGGAGTTGTCAAATATTAACACCAAAAGTGGAATTGAAATTATCTAATTCCAGAAAATGGTGTAAAGTAACACCAGAGGAGTTGTCCGATATAGATACCAAGAAAGTGTTAAATTGAACACCCTTAGTGTTAATTTTAACACTCTGGTTTTTGCAGTGTAGGCCTTCTTTACGTGTAATGTTACCCATGAACTTCAACTGCCTAATCAACATCTCACGTATCATTTTCCATTGCACTCCAGCTCGTGTAAGGACTTCCTCATTACTAACTTTGTCAGTCCAGGGGATTTTCACCATTCTTCTTAAAAACCACATTTCGCAACTTTCCAAACGCTTTTAGTATCAGAGGCTAAAGTCCATGTTTCACTACCATACATAAGTACTGGGCAGATGTAACAATTCAATACTCTTATTCTGGTCCTCATACTCATTGTTCGATTTGTCAGAATTTTGCCTAACTTAGGAAATGCAGATTTAGTGGGAGCTATCCTTCTCTTGATCTCTGTCTCACATCTGGCATCCTCAGATTTAGCATTGTTAAACGATCCCTTAAAAGAGAGAAACAAATATTGAAATCATCCCTGATAATATAATCACAATGTAGGGGTACATATCAATGTCAACATTTTTGCTTTGAGGTTTCCATTTGTAGGTGCCCCCTTTTCCAGAAAGTACCTTTTTGTGCCCCTACCCCAATTTTAAAAGTCGCTTCGCCACCCCTGATAATGAACAATCTTAGGTAAAGATCAGTATCGATATGAGAATGACTGACTTAAGATCGATTATGCTATTATGATAGACAAATAAATATAATCTCATTATTCATCTTTCATCCTGTTCTCTCTTTCTCTCTTTCTTCCTCCTCGGTATTATGTTCATTTTAATTAAAGCAGAAAATGAGGACAACATTGTTCTGAAAGTTTGGTGGAAGTCCAATAAAGGATAAGACAGTAATCAAGTTTCAAACGGAAATGGGCAAATCTGTAACGTCAGGTGGTCTCCTGTGTTTTTTTTTGTTACGATAAACAAAAAATCTTTTCTCTAAGAAGGAAAATGTTTAATCATTCCTGTGCCAATAATGTGTTCTCTTTCTTTCTTTCATTATATATTCTTTTAATTTTTAACTTTTATTTAATTTTCTCTCTTTCCTAATATCTTTCTTTATTTTTCCCTTCTTCTCTTTCTATTCTTCCTTCTGCATTTAATTGAATTTATTTTCCTTTGAGCTACTCCTTGATTATTTCTATTTTGGGGTAAATAATAATGAGCATGCGATATAGAGTGTTGCTCATAAAGTCTTTGACAATGTATTTATTCTTGACAGAAGAAGTACATATCTTCTCAAACATTGATAATCAGTTTGTTCAATGCAGTTCATGGTAACAATTAAACCACAATTAATATTTAAAAACTGTGTATTTAGGCTTCGGTAAAAATTGAGGTATTGAATCAAAGGGTGAGGTGTTTTTTGTTGTCATGTAATCAAGTATTTTTTGCGTAAATCTTTGTTCAGTGCAATGTTACAAATTATTTCATTCACCTATTACAAATAGGCCTAATTGTATTTGTAATAGTCAGAATGCAAATTGCACATAAGTTGTTGCTAGGTAGGACAAACACTATGGCCTGTCCTACCTAACAGCATGGAGTGAATGCAATTCGCATTATGGTGAAATACAATAATTTGTAACAGGTGTGAATTAATTTTTAACAATTAAGGCACTTAACAAAAATTCATGTATTAAATATGATTACAGTACGAAAATAGCCTGAGGGTATCTGATTCAGAGTCAGCAGGCCAAACTCCAGTGTCACTGGAGTGGGCAATTCGCATTGTGACGTGATAGAATTAAAAAAATGTATATCATGATCTCTTGTTATGGCAAGGACTAATTAGGGCCAAGGCTTGTCCATGATGTAATTACCAAGAAAAGACATGGTCGAAAATGAAAAAGGCATGAAACCTATTACAATGCGTGTAAAAAAGTGTTCTAACTTCGGTAGCTTTGAATGAAAAGGTTATAACACATGTAACCTTGAATCACATTTTATCGTAAAGAGTTACTAATACCTGTCGTCTAATGATACTATATTCATAATTGTGCTGCCAAGGATAACAGAGCAGCAGGCTTTTCAATAATATTGTCAAACTCCTCTTGTACCAAGTCTGGGCTGAAGCAACGAATGTGGGTCAAAAGTCATTAATATGCGTGTGTGTTTTCTCATTCCAAAAAACATATGCTCACTTATTTACATTGGATTTTAGGCAGTTGAGAAGGAAAGGTGGTGACATTAAGTCAAACTATAAAAAAAACACTTATTACAAAAGCAAAATTTACGATATTCTCTTCATTATGACGATTAAAATCTTGACTTCATTCACATCCCTTGTTTAAGATAATCCTTCTTATTGAGTGATACAACTAGGATGAAGTTTGTTTAGAATGCTATCTTTTTCTATTGAAAGTCTACTGTCAATTTCTTTGCTACTTGTCCTCATTATTTGTTCTTTCTTGCATTTGGATTTAGTAACCTCTGACTTTCCATCCACTGTTCGAGATGAACACATTAATCTCCTGGCGCATGTGAAATGGTGCAGTGCATAAGTGAGCAGAGAGAACTTATACAATAAAAACAAGTAGTTCGTAGGTTGTTCAAATTAATGAAACGTTATCCTTTGTATTGAAACATGGTTCTGTGAAAGTCTACATGTAGATACATTAGATCATTTTATACAGTGAAGTACTGAAGCACTAGGCATAATACAACTTTTAAAAGGATTTAAGACGAAAAAGGAACATGCATATGGCCTGACCCACATTCGTTCCATCAGCCCATACCGTCTTGGTACAATGCGTGTGTGTGTGTGTGTGTGTGTGTGTGTATTGGGTTTTACAGACGTGTATCAATCAATCAGATATTATTATTAACGTCAGGGAACCATCCGAAAGACGTGACTCGAACCTGCGTCATCGGCTGAATCAATTTGTAATGTGTAAATTCCATTGTTAGCTGGATTACAGGCGCACGCCACAACGCCTAGTTAAAAGGGTATTGACAACTCTTTTTAAAGACCCTGGTGCTCAGTCACCCATGGCAGAATTATTATGAATAGGGTTTCATTGGACAGAAAAACAAGAAAATCCCAATCATGAAATATACTTCAAAGTCATACTTGTTATGAATTTCTGATTATAGGAGCTACCAAAGTATTTTAGACGCACGTACCGTAAGTCCGTAACTGTATATCAACATTTTGTGTTCTTTTCAAATACGGTCAAACTAGTCTATACATTAATGTAAAGCTCTTGATAAGAGAAATCTAGTGGTGAAAGATGACCAGTGGTGAAAGCCCGCGTCGAAAGCCCGCAAAATGTTACACTATATGAAATGGACATATAGTGACTTGAATTAACCCTTATGGATATCTATTTTATCTGTTTTATGGACGTTATGTAGATATTTCTAAATATTTTTTTCAGGCATTGTTGCCCATGTCATCACCATTTTCCAGAGAACTACATTTCTGTCAAATTTCTGTCACATGAGAAGGACATCTTACACCATGGATGGATTTTGCCTTCTCTGGTTACTCCTGATCCTCTTGATGAGAGCTGGTGACGTTGAAACTAATCCTGGTCCCAACACTGCAGAAAGGTATGCATAATTATACTGGCTTTATTTAGAATCATTGGGTATATCGTGTTCAGTCGGGTTTGTTGCCATATACGACATTTCGTGAAGAAAAAAAGATCATGTGAAGATGCACGTTCAGAATGCGATCTTTAGAGGATTTGCCACATCTTTTTCCCAAAGTGTCAGGTTAATTGTACCAGACCATTTGTAGATGAGAGGGGTTTATTTCACAGACATTACCCCCCCCCCCCCCTCCCCGTGTTTTCACAAAAGGCCGGGTAACGCGAACACCCGCCCCGAAGTGATGACCCAGTAATTCGAAGTAAGCCCATATACTTGTATAACCTTTGGGGGTTAACAACTTCTGTTCACGCGATTGCATTGTAAAAGGAACAGTGTTGAAGTGACTCAAAATGTTGATTATGCATGTAGCTTAAAAGTATTGGTGTATTCCATTTGGTTTTGGAGACGTCAAAATTAAGTTTGCCCAGTCTTGCTAACTAAGGCCACATGCATGCACTGGACACAAAAATGTGTATATAGGACTACACACACATATGTAGCGTGAAAGTGTGGTCCACAAAATATTATTTGTCGTATTTTTAATATGAGGGCATTTGAAGAGCCATCTTTTTCAAGTAACATTTTTTATTTGAAACTCTTCCACATTAACATGAAAGGAATGAAAAAGCTCACAAATAATCTTTACCTTTTCCAGAACTCAACCTTCTCTTGATATGCCACACTTTAAGATATCATGTGAATACGAATTATGTAGTATATAGCCTATACAAGGTACAGATAATAATCAGGATGATGAAAGTAATAATAATAATGATAATAATAATGATCATTAGCAATTCTGGTAATAATAATGTAAACTTCATTATCGTTATTATTATTATTAGAAGTATAAATAATCTTTTTTTTGTATTGGTTTTATTATTACTATCAACGATTTACTGACAGACTTTGCTTTTGGGGGAGTGATAACCTTTGCCAGAAGAATACCGCCCTCACGTGCAATTTGGGCCAATATTTGTCAAATGTTAATATCACAGGCATTATATATTCTGATATCCCCAGGTTGTTATACCTGTATAGCATGCTCGAGCACATAATACAAATTGTTGAGTGTCACATAATAGCTTCTCAGTCAATAGGATGCTCTCTAACTAATATCCTACCATACCCAATTGATTTATTATTCATTTTACAGTACTGTCAGTGAAATGGAGTTCCTGAAGCTGGCCCAGGATATCGCTCCATCTTACTACAACGCTGTAGGGATATCACTAGGGTTCTCCTATGCTCAACTACAGACAAGCCTGGCTGAGAAATTGAAGAACTTCAAAGATGCCTTGATGGATATCTTTATGAAATGGAATGTCAAGCATGAACCTCCACACTCAAACAAACGACAGCTTTTGGCAGACAAACTACGAGAGATTGACTTAGGTGGCCTATCCAATAGATTAGTCAATGGAACCCTAATTACAAACAGTACAGGTACGCAGATACTAATTCTTGCTACACCAGAAAACATAGAAACCATTCATAGACGTGAAGTTGGTTTTTACCATTGATATAGGGAGTGCATGCTCTGTGTTCTATACATTTGTCACATTTTACAGAAGTATCAAATTGAATCAGTCCCAAGCAGGTTTTTATAATATATAACTCTACATTTCTGAAATGTCCTAGGAAAAATTATTCCAGTGATATTCATCTACTCAGATCTTAAATGCCCTTAAAATTGAATGAAGTCATATAAATTCAGACAAACTTGTAGGACTTTGTGTCCTAAGTACATGCACCTAGTCGTAGGTCCCTCTATCAGCCTCGGGCCTTTACAATCCTTTCAGATATATATATTTTTTTAATTTCGTGTAATCATCTGAATATGGATTATCTATGTATTTTATAGAAGGGCCGCCAAGACTGCTCGAATCACAAACCAAACCTCCTTCAGCTGAATCTCAGACCAAACCACTTTCTCCTGAACTGGTTGAGCAGTGTGCAAATGATTTCAAGTTCAAGTACAGGTCAACTGTCTGTCAGATCAGAGCTGATCCTCTCAGTCCTACTTCCAATGTGCAGTTTGAAGACTTGCATACTAACCTCGTCTTACTAGAAGAGCATGGGACAGAGAAGCGAATGCTAGATTACAATGATATGTTTGATCTCAAAGTCAATGGCGAGTTCCCCAAGCGGATCATGGTTCAGGGAGAGGCAGGGGCTGGAAAAACTACACTCTGTGCTAAGATTGCGTGGGACTGGATTGAAGGGAGGCATTTCAGTCACTTTGTGTGGGTCTTGGTTGTTCCTCTACGTGAATTTAAGCGACACACTATTGGCCAGATTGCAAAGTCTTATCTGGCCAAAAACAATCCTGCAACGGTTTCTCAGATTACTGAGTATATCCGGTCAAATCCTGACAAGGTATTCATCGCATTCGATGGGCTAGACGAAGTCAGTGGCAACATCATGAAGACAGAATCTTGCGAATCACAGCCTACTGATCAAATGCAACTTCAGCCATTACAGCCAAGTGCCACCTCCTCAGAGGCATGTGGAAGCTCATTTGAGACTGGTGATATTCGACTTGTAGATATTCTTTGTTCAGATCAACTTGCCTCTTGCCCAGTCTTGGTGACCACTCGCCCATGGGGAGCAGTAGAGATAATATCAGATGGTGATCTAATGAAGCTCTACACATTCATTCATGTTAAGGGTTTCAACAGAAAAAATTTGTTAGTCTACATTCACAAATACTTTCCAAAGAATGATGATAAAGCAAATCAGCTTATCCAGTTCATCGGTGAGAATGAAGTTCTATCTGAAAACATGGCCCATTGTCCTATATATGTAGCCATGTTGTGTCGTATGTGGAAAGAACTTGACAAGCAAACACTGAAGGAAATTAGATCAATGAAAACATGTTCTCAGATATTCAAAGAAATGATTGCCTTTCTAAAAGAGCATTATGCACAGAAAGAGGTGAAGAAAGAAGGCATCCCCTCACTTATCGGATATTTGAAAAAAATCGATGATGACCTTGTACCGATTGCCAAACAGGCCCTCAATGGTCTGCTAGAGAACACATTGGTTTTCGGTGACGATGATTTCGAGATATGCCCAGAATCCAAGGACACTGCATGTCGGGTCGGGATTTTGTCTCAGGAGAGAATTAGCAGTAACATGGATACACATGAGAGGCATTCTCATGTGCAATTGTCAGTCTTCTTCCCTCACAAACTGTTTCAGGAGTACATGGCTGGAGTCCATCTTGCTTCCCTATACGAATCAGATTGTAATGAATTCAACAGGCTGATTGAGCAAGTAGTGCTGCCAAGGAAGGAGGAGTTTAGGTATCTCCTGTACTTCACTGTGTCACAGAACAAAAGTATTGCAACCCATGTTCTGAACTCTATGCTTCAGGGACTACCGAATTTATTTGACGTAGTTAGAGAGTTACCTTTCATTGTTGGTGAAGGTGTATTCTGTCGAAATCAGGATACTCAGGACCTAGATGTACATGTAGGTAGAGAGTTGTCTTTCATCGTTGATGTAGCCTTTGAGAGTTTGGACCCAGATGTAGCAGCCTTGGTAAAGGACAGGGTTTCATCAGTGGAGATTGTGCTCGGCATATCCGAAAAAATGAAATCACATACTGTAGCTGGGTATGCATTCATTGGTCCAAATGTGGTAAGTTTGATCATAGTTAAATAAACAAAATTATTTCATCCATTTTCTTACAAGTTTTTAATTGTATGTCTTTTGCAATTTTCGTACAGTACAACAGTATAATTATGGAAGGGTGCATCAAGGAGGTTTAAACCGTAATACTTTTAAAACCAGAACTGCAATCGGAGAACAATATGCATGCATTGATGCCCGTATTTTTATTTCTTTGAGCAGAGTAATAAAGCGATGCAAAATGTCAAGATAAAGAAAAATCGAAGGGGCAAACGGATGTCTGAAAATTGACGTCATAGCCGATATTGCGACCTGCTTCTAATTTCGATTTACTCAAAATGTTCTGAGTGGACATACTGTGGACATACTGTGTATGGTATCATTTGAAGAAGCATTACATTGCCGTCAGTTTACCCCATTGTTATCCACGCACATGTACTACAAGCATGTCACGCATTCTAATGTGATGCATATAGCAAATTCAGCATTTTAAAAATTAACCTTGTGATGATCAACTTCATGGAATTTTACCAAACTTGGCACACAGTTGTCAAGTAGTTTGATACACATGTCTCCCAAATTTCATAGACCTAGGTATAAATTGAGCACATGTTGAAGTTATTTTGGAATTTTCATGAAAAGTATGGTTTTCGAGAGCAATTTTTCGCAAAGTTGGTCAGTGATGAGGTGCATTTTTTAATCCCTTTATCTTCTTTTATTTAGTTAAGGATTCTCTGTGTAGTACATGGTAAGCTAAGATAAGATATTCCTACCGTTGCAAAATAGGAATTTGATATGAAATGTCATGGCCTGTACCCTTATTAATTTCCCTTTCCATCCTACTCTCTGAACAGTGTCAGTAAAAAAAAAAAAAAAAGTTTACACCTAGAAAATTGCTAATTATTTTATAAATCATGTATGAACGGTAAAGTATTATACATCTTATAAAAGAGTGTTTTATCCCGAATCGTTTAGTATCAATTTTGTGTGGTAAATGTTCACGCTTGAATAAACAGGAGGTATTGTCTGCAAAAGTGCAAAAGTCGACTTGCACAAAGTTGCTTATGTGATGTTTAAATACAAAAATTGAGGTTTGGGTATTAATTCGGTCACTGCAGATCCAAATAACATCCCTAACAAAATTAATCATGCCACACATATCAAAAATCGAATATCAAATATCAACGAACATTTGTGCGCGCGCGCGCGTGTGTGTGACTTTGCTTCTGCAAAAAGCATATGCAATGCATCTCATTTGATACATTCAATTCATTCTCTCACTTTAATCTCAACATTTCACATACTGTAGGCATCACTTTGGTGCAAGTCGATTTTTTGCACTCTCGCAAAAAAAGGCCTCCTGTTCATCCAAGCGTGAACACATACCACACAAAAATAATACCAAATGATTGGAGATAAAAAGCTCTTTCATAAGATGTATAATAGTTAACTTTTCATAGATGATTTTTAAAAGGATTAGCAATTTTCCAAGTGTAAACTTTTTTTGTTTTACTCACACGGTAGTTCTAGCAGCACATCTAGGGCAACCGCTCATGTAGGCTAGACATATATGCCTAACATCCAAGTAAACTTCTATATTCTGCATCCCATTAGTAATCACTTTGTCATTTTATCCAGGTTAAACTCTGTATCGACAAATATTGTGGACCTACTGTGTCACTTGATGTGGCAGAGATGATATGCTCCATGCCATCCCTGAAGGAAGTTTTTCTTGAAGGTACATTAGATCAATGTTTTTTTGCAACACTTGCAACGAAAGGAAAAGAATCAAAGGTGAGCAGTTCATCCACAATTGTGATGTATGTGCGAGTGTTTAATTTAATTTCACCCCATTACCATCTCTTCCCTTTTACATTTGTATTTACTTTAATTTGTTTGATGTGTCATATATGCTGGTTCTTTTAACAGAAGGATATCAATTAGTCTTTTCACTAAGGCGGCAGCAGTGTTAACAAAAGCCTTTAAGTTTGAATAGTAACCGTGGAAACCTAACGGGTGGGCAGGGAGTAATATGTAAACAGTCGTATGCTTATATAACTTGAATGCCCTAAAAGAGACTCACATGTACTTAAAGGTAAAGTCCACCCTGATATTAAATGAGTTTTAGAGAAACAAATTAGTGACAGTTTGGGCAGTATCTGATTGAAGATACGAAAGTTATGAATTGTTGATGTTGTCATCAGTTGAACACATATTTGCAACACTGTGATGTATTTTGTGAGCTCCTCTCTAATTTTCTCAGTACAGAATTTGTTATAAACTTTCATTTTTTTAGTTATTGATGACGGAATAGATTTGTTTCATACAGGGGTTGCAATACAAACTTATTTGTAATAATTATATTTAGGGTGAATGTATGATTGGACATTTTCTTGTGGGAAAGAATTTTTTTCTTTAATATCTTTTTACAGGGTCAAAGTCAGGAGACCTTGCAAGATACAATGTACGTCACAGAGTTGCCAATTTGTTTTTTATTGAACACATCTTCGAATATTAATAACTTTCTTATTTTAAATCGCTTTTTGCTCAAACTTTCACTAACCTGTTTCTCTTCTTTTTCTGCCTCTATTAAACCAATTTACTATCAGGTTGGATTTTCCCTTTAATATGATAGATTATGGATAAATGGATGGAAAAAAAAAACATATGTAGTATGACATTAGGTAGATAATAATAATATAATAAGTTTTTAGATGAATACAAAATCTCATTCAGGGCTGCATCAAATGAAATGAAATAAGAAGGGAGAGTGGTTCCTGCCTTTGTTTTGGATTCTGATGCCTTTTAGTGTCGGTCACATACGCATTTGCATAATCCTTGTGATTTGGGACCACCCCCTTCCCCCTCCGATTTTGTCAACCTAAATATGCTACTGGCTGTTGTTTGGAATATAATGATACATGCGTGAATGTCGCATCATTTCAATGAACGTGAACTATGCGCCGTGGGACTCCCTATGACATGTGACACAAAATCAATCTCACATAGTGATTGTGTCCACGGAATCACACCTGAGAGATCTTGTCCATGGAATAAATTCAAACCCGCGAGTGATTCTGTCCTCTGTATCACACGCGCGAAGCGTTAAATGATTGTGTCCACGGACGCACTACTGACATCGATTTTGTCCAACCGTGAAGTGAATTTTTTTAAATTCTCGTATAATTACACAAGGCACTTCCAGATTAAGGATCCTTATGATCAGTTAGACATAAATATTTGAAATGCTTGAATTAATCTAGAAGATAGGAAGAAGATTTTCTGATGCCAAATTGGTTTCATTGATATTAACAAAAAGTTCACACTATCGAATATTACCAATTATATCCAAAATGTATTGGTTTTTGATTGGATGAGAGCTCTTTATGTGACCAGAAATAGAAATAGAGATCTAAGAAGGGCCATAATGACCCCCCCCCCCCCCTGGTACTAGACAGCGTATACGGACACCTACCCCTTAGACATCCACCCCCGGATAACCACACCCAGTCAACTACCCCCTAGGGCAACCACCCTCTAGAACGACTACCCCCGGAACAACTACCCACTGGACAACTACCCCCGGAAAACTATCCAGGGGTAGTTATCCGGGGGTAGTTGTCCTAGGGGGTAGTTGTCTGGGGTAGTTGTCTGGGGGTAGTTGTCCTGGGGATAGTTGTCCTGGGGGTGTAGTCGTCCTCAGGAGGCTGATTGCCTTAGGGGTAGTTGTCGTAGAACTGGCAATAGAAAGATTTCAAATACCCCGGCCTCATTAGGGCTAAGTGTTAGTAGGAGTAGGACTTATCAATGCAAACAGGTTCGAGGCCCTATAAAGAATACATATAGAATTTCGAAAAAAAATCACCCTCACTAAATCGTCCTCTTCATGGAAACTTTTGTGTGTTCTTTTTATCAAAAGACAAGAATTGAATATGAAAAAAAAATCTATTTAATAAATTTTGCTGAGAATGTAATAATGAAAACAACTAGGCCTATGTAATTTATGGAATCTGTGTGAGATGTAACAATACAGTCAGAAATGAGATAATAAACCGTATGCATGTACAGAAGCGCTGCTTATTACTATTTCCACAACAATGCAGGTCCAGACTCTGAAGCTCAATGTTTCCCAGTGTTCCTCATCAGCCTTCTCACATCACCTAGTAGAAGCACTGTGTTCTATGCCAAACCTGACTGACCTGGCAATTGGAGGGGATCTCAATGAGGAGTTCTACTCTTTATTGAAAGCAAATGCATCATCAATACAGGTATATGCGTCCTAATGTCAATGTCATGGAGAGGTTTAATGAAAAAAAGAAAAAAAGATGATTATATATTGCACGTGTAGACATGTTATTTTCCAAAAATCATTTTTTAAAGGCCATTCACTTGGTATATCGGTTTAGTCATGAAACATGGAATAAAAAAGCAAACTATGCATGTACTGATTCAGATGAAATTCAAGTGTGTATATGATTGACATTGTTTTTTTATCAATAATCAATACCGGTATCCTATTTTTTCCAAGTTTGATTGAATGATCTGAAAATTGTGTCATACAGTTTTGTTAGAGCCAATTTTAATAAAGGCTTGAATTTACCAAACTGAACCATAGCAACAAAACTCCTGACTAATTAGGCATCTAGGGGCACATGAAATCCAGATTGATGAATACCTTTTATAATTTAATGACAAATGTATATTTTTGCGTATTATTAATTTAACCGTCATTAGGCCGGGGGGCATTATCCCCCCCCCCCCTCAGCGATTTTTCTGATTGTTTGGGAACACATACGGATGACGCCCAACCACTTACTGACTTTTTTCTTTCGAGTCTTGCACATCTTTTGAAACATTTTTTTTGGAAAAACGAACGTACAGTTACAAAGTCACGTGACCTTTTGTCTTTGCATATCAGCCCGAAAATCGCTCATTTTCGTGATTTGTGTAGAAAAACATATGGAAATATAATTTTTCCTAAAAAACAGATAAATTATTGGTTATTTGGTCTTGTTTAAAGTTTAGGTGTTTGTTTTTGGGGTCGAAATAGTTGAATTGTAGTTATAAATGAAATAAAACAACAAAAACAATAAAATACATAAGTTAAAAAACAAAGAAATACATAAGAAATTATGAAAACAAGGGGTAACATTAGGATTGACCTGGCTCTTCCATTAATTGTTGTCGTATTATCATTCTAAATGTTCTAACGAGTATATGTAGTGAAAAAGAATGCTTAAATATGAAAAATATATGAATTATGGGTCAAAATGTGAATTTTATGACCTTACTTGCATTAATTACCATAAATGTGCATAGAGTGAATTCGTCCAAAACATTGAATTTCCCATAGTATTCTATACACTTCACTTGATATGCATGCAAGTTTACGGCGATCGGCTGTAAAATAACCGAGATCCTAGGGGGCCATAATGCCCCCCCCCCCCCCATCCCCGGTACTAGAAAGATCTCAAATACCCCGGCCTCATTAGTGTTATTAAGAGTAGGACTTATCAATGCAAACAAGTTGGAAGCCTTATAAAGAAACCATAATTATAGAATTTTGAAATAATCACCGTCTCACTAAATCGTCCTCTCCATGGAAACTTTTGTGTGTTCTTTTTATCAAAAGACAAGAATTGAATATGAAAACAAAATCTATTTAATACATTTTGCTGAGAATGTTATAATAAATACAACTGTGTAATTAATGGAATTTGTATGAAATGTAATAATACAGTAAGAAATGAGATAATAAACCATATGCATGTACAGAAGCGCTGCTTATTACTATTTCCACAACAATGCAGATCCAGACTCTCAAGCTTGATGTTTCCCAGTGTCCCACATCAGCCTTCTCACATCACCTAGTAGAAGCACTGTGTTCTATGCCAAACCTGACTGACCTGGCAATCGGCGGGCATCTCAATGAGGAGTTCTACTCTTCATTGAAAGCAAATGTATCATCAATAAAGGTATGTGTGTCCTAATGTCAATGTCATGGAGAGGTTTAAAGGGAGTGGGTCGTCAGTTTCCATGTGCAGAAGGTCATAATTCGCTGATACCAGACTTGGTTGAAAAACCATTAATGGGAGTACAAATCTGCACAGAGCAAACCCGTAGGCCAGTCAAAAACTTCGGATTCCGCTTCGGATCGGGTGAGGGAAAACCAAAGCATTACATACGGTCGAATGGTCATAAAACTGAAGGCTAATCCTGGTGATTGACAACACCTTTTAATTGGGTAAACACCCGAACGGTGTAGAATTCCCCATGAAAGCTGACTTCTATGTGTCTTTAATGAAAGAAAGAAAGAGCAGTAATGATTATATATTGCACGTGTAGACATGTTATTTTCCAAAAAAAAACTTTTTTTTTAAGGCCATTCACTTGGAATATCCGTTCAGTCATGAAACATGGAATAAAAGCAAACTATACATGTACTGATTCAGGTGTAATCCAAGTGTGTATAAGATTGACATTGTTTTTGATCAATAAGCAATATCCTAACTTGTCCAAGTTTGATTGATCTGAAAATTGTGTCATACAGTTTTGTTAGAGCCAATTTTAATAAAGGCTTGAATTTACCAAACTGAACCATAGCAATAAGACTTCTTACTTAGGCATCTTGTGCACATGAAATCCAGAGTTTTGAATACCTTTGATAAATTAATAGCAAATATATATTTATTCCCGATTCATTCTGAATTATCAATGTTCATTAGTTCGCCATAGGACACTAACCCGCTGGTTCCCAGATTTTTTCTGACTTGTTTTTTAATTACAGATCGATCAATCGATCTTATTTACTGGAAGAATATGTTATAATGAATACAACTACGTGATTAATGGAATTTGTATGAAATATAATAATACAGTCAGAAATTAGATAATAAAACATATGCATTTATAGAAGCGCTGCATATTACTATTTCCACAAACAATGCAGGTGACTACTCTCAAGGTTGATCTCCAGTGTCCCACACCAGCCTCATCACATCACCTAGCAGAAGCACTGTGTGATATGCCAAACCTGACTGACGTGGCAATTGGAGGCGATGACACTGAGGAGTTCTATTATGCATTACACGAAAATGCATTATCAATACAGGTATGTGTGTCCTAATGTAAATGTCATGGTGAGGTTTAATGAAAGAAAGAAAGAGCAGTAGGGATTATATAGTGCACATGTATACATGTTATTTTTTAAATTGTGAAAATTATATAACAGAAAACACATGGATGATCTTCTCCTGTTGTACACATAGAGAAATAAAAGGTGTTCTTGGGGAGTAAAACGAAATTGGAAAAATAGGGCGCCCCCTATTACACCTTTTAGGGAGTAAAACACGGAAATATGCAAGCTTAGGGTGTATATTTGAGGGATGTAATTTTACATCCTATTTTAGTCAGACGAGCTCTGATTGGTCAGTGCATATGCGCATGCGCTACAGCAATGGCGCATCGTGTCAATATAGGTACTGCCAAATGAAGAAAAATTAGCATAATTCACATATTTTAGTCATGTTAGGGGAATTATCATGTTTCATGTGGGCATATTATTTGTGTGAAAGTTATCCGATCAAGATTAAGGAGTTGTACCGAAGGTTATATTTGATAATTTAATGAAATTAGCAGAAGTGTTGTTTTACTAACTAGTACATAATTGTCTTCTTATACGTGTAAGTAAAGGGAAGATATTCGGAAAGGCAGAATTGTGTATTTAGGTAATTCCGTTATATTTGAACCGATACGTCCAGCCATAAGTTAGTTCTTACAGTCTGCACTTGTGTTGAGCTCACATTAATTGTTGTTTAGGTAATCATTAAAGCCTTTCAACATATAACTCGACATTCTGGTCTGATTTCTTTAGAGCAGTGAAACGTAGACAAAAGGGTTCGTTCGTGACTGTGAGGGTGATAATCAGTGACTGTTAGGTGATTACGAAGCATGGATGATTGATTGCTCGAGGGATGAACAATTGGTTGATGCTGTGCATAAAAAGGGTGTAGATTTACTCCCCACAGGGTGTGGAATCGATCATAAAGGGTATAAAATTCAAACCGACGGGTGTAAATTTGAACCCATTTTTCATGAAAATGGCACCAAAAGGTGTTAAATGAGCACCATTGTGTGCAAATTTCACTCATTAAAGGGAGTACAATCATAACCTTGTGGTGAAAATTTAAACCTTCTTATGGATTTTTTTGTTTACTCCCTACATTAAGATGTAAAAAAAAATTCCATATAGAATTATAGAAAGAAAAAAATCACTTTCACTAAATCGTCCTCTCCATGGAAACTTGTGTGTGTTCTTTTTATTAAAAGACAAGAATTGAGTATAAAAATAAAATCTATTTAATAAATTTTGCTAAGAATAAATGTAATGCTTCTTGGGAGAAATTTCAATTATTTAAAATATTTGTGGATCTGCAATTGAAAAACAAGTCAGAAAAAATCTTGGAACCAGAGGGACTCGAACGTGCCATCTACTGCTTGCCGGGCAGCGACTCTACCACCAGGCCACCACTGGTCCATGGCACAGTCATGATGAACTAGAAACAAATACCCAAGCTCTTCCGATTCATTCTGAATTATCAATGTTCATTAGTTCGCCATAGGACACTAACCCGCTGGTTCCCAGATTTTTTCTGACTTGCTTTTTAATTACAGATCGATCAATCGATCTTATTTACTGGAAGAATATGTTATAATGAATACAACTACGTGATTAATGGAATTTGTATGAAATGTAATAATACAGTCAGAAATTAGATAATAAAACATATGCATTTATAGAAGCGCTGCATTTTACTATTTCCACAAACAATGCAGGTGACTACTCTCAAGGTTGATCTCCAGTGTCCCACACCAGCCTCATCACATCACCTAGCAGAAGCACTGTGTGATATGCCAAACCTGACTGACGTGGCAATTGGAGGCAATCTCAATGAGGAGTTCTACTATTCATTAAAAGCAAATGCATCATCAAAACAGGTATGTGTGTCCTAATGTAAATGTCATGGAGAGGTTTAATAAAAGAAAGAAAGAGCAGTAATGATTATATAGTGCACGTGTATACATGTTATTTTTTAAATTGTGAAAATGATATAACAGAAAACACATGCATGATCTTCTCCTGTTGTAAGATCTATATGTTCCATTATCATATGCTTAAATTTTTATCGTAACAGCCAAATATCTTTGAATATACATGCATACCATGGCTATTATCAGAATATATCATATGAAGTTATTTTTCATCCATGTTTGGCAATATTTTTTTTTAATAATTTAGTCTAAATAGTAAATACCTTGTTCTAAAACCGGATATATTTGCGTAATAATCACAAATTCAATACTCACTGCTGTTGCAAGGTAAGTTTGGACTAGTCACAGAAGGTATATATATATGCGTAGTATGTTAGCTGTATTACACTAAATGCTAAAACAAACGTAAGCAAAAAAAAAGTGATCATAATTATCAAGATATCATTCAAAAACTATATCTGAAATGCCACAGAAATAGTGACATTTGAAGAGTTACTGTGTACATTTTTATCTGAATCGGTCTGCTGCGAGGTTCTTACACATGTACTGTTCATCTTGATCACTTCGCTAGAATCCACTCTACTGCCCTCTGAAGTAAAAAGCAGTATATCAGTGGATTCGAACATAGTGCTTAGCACTTACAATAGATGAGCAGCAGGCCCATTTCAATAAATGTACCTAGTAACTATTCAAATATCACTGTTTCTGTGGCATTTCTTTGAACCATCCAAGAAAACTATTTGCTTACGGTAATTTTCAGTCGTTGTCTTTTCGAATATGTTTTCATAGATACTTTGGATTCCGCCGCGTCATAGTCTTGTGTGCGCAGAGGCGGCCTTCCCGGGGGGGGGGGGGGGGGGGTAGGTATGCACAGTGCCGAAAAAGTGCCCCTTTAACTTTGTAAGAAGGGCCCCTTTTTACATAGGAATAGTGGCCCTTTTACTTTGATAAGTGCCCCTATTAATTTGTAAAAGTGCCCCTTCCCACCTCCAAATTTTCCATCTAAGAATTACACAATTTTCCATCTGTGTGGTATGCAAGCACATGGACAGAAAAGGAGACAGTCAGCAAAGAATTACCCTAATGATGAAGTGATTTTATTTTTGGGTGAGATGTGAAAGGTCAAAGGTTACAGCGCCCTAAAATGGTAAAAATCACAGAATACATTTATTGACTGGCAGGGGGTGTAATATAACATTATTTGGACTACTGAAGGGAGTAATATTTCACAAGTGGTTATATTTTCCCAAAGCGCGCAGCGCTGAGGGAAAATATGGTCACGAGGGAAAACTCCCTTCAGGTCCAAAGAATGTTATATACCCCCTGCCAGTCAAAAACTGTTATATTAGATAGCCTTGATTTGATTTTTTTTCTTTTTTTTGGGGGGGGGGGGTGGTCCATATTTTTTTTGCCCGAATTTTTATTTTTTTAATTTTTTTTCGGGGACAATCAAAATTTTAGAAAAAGAAAAGCAAAAAAAAAAAACCCTTAAAGACCGTCAACACTTCTGGGCCAGAAGGGATTAGACCACACAGCGAGGTCACTGACAGGTGGCTATCTCATTAACTCAGCTCTCAACTAACATATGAAAAAGAGGATCATGGCCCAACAGGCACCGATTGGGGAAGTTTTCTATATAGAGGGAGCAACTAGCTACAAGTAGGACAGTGGGGCTTTAACAAAAAATACTTATTAAAAAATATTTTAAAAAATTGGGGGGAAAAAAATTGCAAAAATAATTTCATGGGAGAAAAATAAAAATTGCCCCAAAAAGCATTTTTTGGGGGAAAAAATGTGGAAAAATTAATTTCAAGGGGAAAAATAGATTAATAAAAAAAAAAAATTGAAAAAAAAAGGCCCTCGGTAATGGTGTAATGTGTGTAATACACCAGTTTACGGTTACATCAGTGCGCATGCGCAGACATGGGCGCCATTTTAATTGGCTTTTAAACAAAGCCAATGACCTAGAGGTCAGTGGTTAATGCGTAAATTAAGATTGCGCCCATGCAAATTATGATTTGAGCGCACAACGCAGCGCGCAGACAGTGATGTCATCATAATTTGCATGGGCGCAATCTTAATTTACGCATAAACCACTGACCTCTAGAGGTCATTTGTAAATTAAGATGGCGCCCACAACCGTAAACTGGTGGATTGGTAACATACAGTCCTCAAGAGGGCGACATGCAATGATTAAAAATATATTCATTTCACCAGCTGGTAAAATATAACCGGCCAGGAAAATATAACAATTTGGATCCTCGCAATTGATATCACGTGACGAGCTCTGGACCAATCACATCTCGGCATCTGTCTAAGCTATTATTAATTGTTAGTAATATATTTTAAACCAATCGTGACTCAAGTACGTAAAGACCTGTAAGGATGAACTGATTAGATTTTGAGTGTAAGAGATCAATGGTGAATGATAAAATGGTCATGAATTGTTAAACATCCCAGAAAAGACCTTATTAGTCTAGACATTAACACAAAATTAATCAGTTTCAACCAAACTGCCTCAGGTATGTGTGGGCATGAAGAGATTAAATGAAAAGAGTTTAGGTTCGTGAGGTCAGATGTTAAAGGTCACAGGATCATTGATCTTTGAACATACATGTAGACGGAGTCATATCGGAGACGCAGTCACGTTCATCCTGTTTATTCTGCATTGTGTACATTAAATATGGGTGACTGTCTATTTTGGCTGTGGTATCAGTGATATCATTCGTGATGCTGCACATTAACCAATTGTTACATTCTATAGATTTAGTATCAAAGATGCACAAGATTCTAGGCTATTAAGTCAGGACAGATCTTGCAAATAATCTGGAAGAATGCTGTGTGAATAGCAGTGACTACCTCTTACAGGAAAGTAGGCAACTTCCACCCACCCATGCCCGTTTAGGGTTAAATCATAAAAGTAATGCTCTTCTGTTCTCTGTAGATGTTCTCCGATCCCCTAATATAGTAGGAGAAAAAGTACAACCATTTGTCCTGACAGGTAGTTGTTATACTTGGTTTCAGTATTATAATTAAATTCCTACTTCTATAATAGTAATTACTACTACCATCACTACTTCACTAAAAATACCAATACTATTAACATTACACGTTTTCATGAAATTGCAGTATGTATTAGATCCATTTATTTTAGAAATTTCGGTAAATCTCTTGAGCATATATTTTCTTACACTAGCTTTTTTAAATTCCCCATACTTTTTTTTTAATGAGATGTTACCGTAGCTCTTGGGTGTATATGCTCCAAGACAATAGATTATATGCCAAAATGAAAGAGATCCACTTACTTGTAACTGGTACAAGGTTCACAAGCAATGTTGTTGTTCTACGTTACAGGGTTGTTTCCCTCAGATTAGGACAGGAAACTTCAGGTTCGATGGAATTGCTCAAGCTGACTTGAAGTCATTTCTTCACACCCTCTCAAGGTTAGTTCAGTAGGCCTATATGTGATTTTAAAAGAAATTCGGATATTAGCATGTAGACTTTTCATGAGTAGTGCGATACAGAAACAATATAAAGAGCCCCTAATTGGAATAGTTAGAAAAGATACAATGTTGAAATATTCCACATCAGGGAGCATGCAATGAGGCGATATCGTGTACCTTAAAAAAGTTCCAAGATTTCTTCTCTGACAACACAAAATATTCAGTAACAGCTTTACTGAACAAATTCCCTACTGTAAAGTGCTTTCAACCTTAGATTTGTAGATTTTTTGGTGTCCCTTTTTTGTGTGTGTGTTTTTGATATTTTGTTTACACTGTAGTCTCTTTTTTTCTGCTTCTTCATTCACTGATCAAATTGTTTCTTGAGACCTGTACTTTCAATAACACCAATATTGGTTCATTTCTTATTTCTCATCTTTCAAACATATAATAAGAAAAATCTCAAGTTTCTGGGAAGGCTCAAGTAACTCAGATGGCTCGGCTAACTTGGCCAACATCATTTCTACCTTTGATGTACCGGTACACTCTCCAAGAAGGACATTGCCATTATCAGACCACGCTCAACACCAACCCATGGATGATGTACACTCTCTAAGAAGGACAATACCACCATCAGACCACCCTCAACACCAACCCATGGGTGATGTACACTCTCCAAGAAGGACATTACCACCATCAGACCACCCTCAACACCAACACATGGGTGATGTACACTCTCCAAGAAGGGCATTGCCACCATCAGACCACCCTCAACACCAACCCATGGGGGATGTACACTCTCCAAGAAGGACAATACCACCATCAGACCACCCTCAACACCAACCCATGGGTGATGTACACTCTCCGAGAAGGACATTACGTTCATCAGACCACCCTCAACACCAACCCATGGGTGATGTACACTCTCCGAGAAGGACATTACGTTCATCAGACCACCCTCAACACCAACCCATGGGTGATGTACACTCTCCAAGAAGGACATTACGTTCATCAGACCACCCTCAACACCAACCCATGGGTGATGTACACTCTCCGAGAAGGACATTACGTTCATCAGACCACCCTCAACACCAACCCATGGGTGATATACTCTCTCCAAGAAGGACATTACGTTCATCAGACCACTCTCAACACCAACCCATGAGTGATGTACACTATCCAAGAAGGACAATACCACCATCATACCACCCTCAACAGCATGTTGGCAATACATCAGATGATGTATGGCAATTCTCTCAGACACACAGAGAAGGTAGCAGTAGTCAGAGCAGGCCTTACAAGAGGAAAGCTCCTTCTACTCAGTCAAAAGTTCCACAGGATGATCCTGAAATTCCAGAGAAGCAATCAAAGTATGTAGTCTAGTTGCTATGGTATCGATAGAGTAAGACAGTGTCCCAGTGGTAACACTTCATCTTGACTCTGTGTATGTATGATTCAGGGCTCCACACTAACTTCTTTTTTGGAAAAGAGGTTCAAATTTAACTTTTTACAGTCTGTATGCATGAGTCCTAAGAAAAAAACTTTGATATTCTGGGGTCCAGGCCTAGAGTTTTGGCGGTCCAAGTGTCCAGGCTAGCATGTTGATTTTAAGTCCTGGTCTAATAGCAAGAAATTTGTGGTAAACATGGGTAATTTGGGGCAATATTTGTAAACATTTGAATATTATTGAAATGGCTGTGTTCTTCTTTTTCACCTCGATGAGTACAGTCCACTATCTGGTGTTAGTGTATACATTTTACGAGAAAGAGAACATGATATTGTCACAATGCCGTTTGAATACATGTGAAAGCCCTATGTAAAAAGTGATGGATACGTTGGATACGTTTTGTGAATGTGTACTCAATAAGCCCAAAACAGAGTTGCATCAAGGGCCCATTGTGTACCTGTTTTATGCAGAAAAGAGTCTCGTTCTGTAGTAAATGTTTTTGAAAATACTCTAAATAGGGGGTCATTTTTTACTCGGCTATGATAATGCATGTTGCATGTGTATAAAAGGTGACAACACCAGGGACTAGTAGTTATAATGATAATAAGAGTGGCTTGACTGGCTTCTAATATAGTGCACACGCCCGTTGAGCCATGACACTCCTGGCGCTTAAACATTATTACCCTGGTTCTAGGCGGCGGCCAAATATGTAGTGCTTTGGCATGTCGGGTGCCCATTAATACCTGGGTGGAGAGTGGCAAATGTGGATTAATGCCTTTCCAAGGATGTTAGAGCTGTGCTAGCTGCGATTTGAACCCTCAACCCTTGGATTGAGTCAACTGAGTGAACCACTATACCAGCTATAACAAGTATTGCTGGGTTCATTAACATTACAGAGGACCGTGGAAACGAGTCCCCCTCTATGGAAAATTTGATGACCTAACACGCAAGGGGGACTCGCACCACAAGGAATATATAGACAGTTTTATAGTGTTTTTAGTCAGACTCTTTTGATTTTAGTGATAAGCTATAACAGCAAATATTAATTTAACATCTCTAGGTAACTGTCTAAAAGTGGCAGAGTGGTCTTGAAGTTGAAGAGGAGGGAAATGAGGGGTAGATGAATATCAACGGGCTAATTGCCGTCTCTTGTTAATTTTGGAGGGGAGGGGGGGGGGGGGGGGGGTGGGGGGCTCAGACCACGGGAGTATATTCCTCGTGGTGTAATTCCCGTCCGATGGGAAATGTCATTATCTTAACACGCAAGGGGGACTCGCACCACGAAGAATATAGACAGTTTTACAGTGTTTTTCTTAATAGGCCTACTAAATAAATTTGCTTGACTAAATAAATCAATAATATCATTAAAAAAATATAAGGAAAGTAATATTTCGTCTTCAATATTCATTAAAGGCATGATGAAAGGAATTAAAATATATTCATTCATTCAGCCTAATCATTGCTTGACTAAATAAATGTAAATTATAGTTTGCTCTATTTAGTGAAGGACTTCTAATATGCCTATCATAGATACACTGGCTTGACTAAATAAAGCAATAATCCATTAAACGCGCGCTTTGGCGCATACAATTTTGGAAGGTAGGACATATTTTTTTACTAAAAAGTGTCCGTGGATCCGAGTTCCTGGGGACTCGGATCACGATAATGCCGATAATACTCTACTGATGATCAGATTCCAAATAAAGATTACTATAAAGAACCGATTCCGACGTTCAGAAATAATTTTCGGTGACTGATGTGATCATTCACAACGGAAAGGCCAGCACACAAACAAAATCACAGAACTCTCTTTATGTTCAATTGACCTTTGGAAAAGTTCGTTCCAGAATTTGGCGCATGCGCAGTATGCAATTACAAACTTGTTTATTGTCATGATTGTTTGCGGTTTGGTACAGTATTTTCACTTAACGGTTTTACAATTTATTTATTTATTTTATTTATTTATTTCTAATCTTCTGACAGGGTAGCCCATTCACCAATCGGTAGTGGTCTTCCATGGGGCTCTGACAATGCCATCATCTAAGTCAATTTTTGCTAATATTCAAATTTGTATAGATAAATGTATTCTGGGGATATGCTCTCCATTTCCAGACTTCCATGTATATTCAACGCAGTTGATCTTCGTTACGCTAACCAAAACGACGACCATTTGGGCATGGTAGAGGACATGTACTCAGTTTAACCTTGCCAAAGCGGCTTAATACCTTTCATTGGGTTGTCGGGTATTACACAAACGTTCCTGAAAAAATATACCCTAGGAGATAAGGGATTTCATCATAATGTTTAGTGGGAAAGTTTGAAAAGCTTATCTGTGGTAAAATATTGTGCAGAAAAAAATTCTTTATGCTTGGCCCTACTCAATTTCGGTCATTTGGGGCCACTTTCGGGCTAAAACTGACCAATGTGATCACTTTTGGTCAGGGGTAATTTGCCTAATAGCTAATTATCAACAAAGGAGATTTTATGGGCATGTTATGTACACATGTGCACTGGTGCTTCAACAAATAGTTAAATGTTGAGTAAGACCCCTCATCTCCTAGGGCAATGGCCCCTTAATTACACAAAATAGGGAAAATTAAGTGCAACAAATCAGCCGAATAATTGCTCAAATTCTAATATAAATTATGTTTTTTTTGTTTTAGAGTTCCGAGTATCGACGAGCAACCTGAAGATAAAGGTAGGTATCCCCTTTATATATTAATATTAACATTTTGTTTGTGGGAAGTAAAGATAGTAATCATTTTCCATGTTTAAAGTACAGTAAGTGGACCATGTTTACATGTTATACATGAGATATTAATCACAGATACATGTAATAATGGGTTGGGGGTAATCTGGAAGCATGACCTGGGCATACTCCAACGTCTACAGAATGAGGGTACTCGAGTGGCTATCAACCAAAAGACGAAATGGTCTCATGTTACCCCTATTGTTACACGAACTACCGTTTCTGTATTAATGTCTTGGCCAAGAAGGAAGTACCACCATGCAAGCCCTTTCATTACACCAACATAGATATTAAAAATACTATTGTATACAGGGATTCCAGTTACTAAGAGAATAAAATACTGGATGCTTGTTCAAACTTTTAAGCCTATACTCACTCTTTCAGCAACATAAAACGTCATATTCATTTCGATCTACATCAGCTCCTTCCTTTCCCATTCCCAAATTTCCAAAACATGCTGTTTCAAATCATTTTAGTCCGTTGACTCATTTGAAAAAAACTGCCTGCATTAAAAAAATACAGTATTTCACTTGTCTTCCTTATATAGAAATATCTGAAAAGGTACTTAAGCAGTTTTTAATTTTTCCTTAGACTGAGGGTCAGGGCCTTGTATCCTCTGGAAAGGCGCTATATAAATCCAGTCATTATTTTAATTAGTAGTATTATACCCAAACTCATAAACAGAGGACGAGGGACAGATGATAGAGTCTGTTCACCATATCCATCAACCTAGCGCCCGCCAGGATGAAACCCAAGTTCAAAATATTGAAAGCAGGGAGGATTTGAGTGATGATACTGGCATGATTCGGCTTGAGAAGCATGGTATTGAAGTAAGAATTCCACCAAATGAAGCTTGCAGAGCAAAGGATGTCAATGTCGAACCAATCCATGACATTCCATCTGAGTTGGTGCTGGAGGAAACGGAAACCATCATTTGCGTCGGTCTAAGGATGTTGCCCTCCGATGCAACCTTTGATGTTCCGGTGTCAATCACGATGCCTCATTGTGGTATATTCACAAAGCCAGAGGCTGCGGAAGTCGTCACTTATTATCGCAAGAGTGGTAAAGCTTTCTCTCTCTCTCTCTGTCCCATTTACATTGCCATTCATTAAATAAGTACTAGATATGCTCAAGGAAGTTAATTGCACAAATACAAACGTATAATTTGGGCTGTTTTTTATCCCCCAAAACGCCTTTCAAACCTTAAGAAATGACGTAGTATTGGTTGGGATGGGGCACAAAATTATGAATACTGTTAGAGAAGAAAGGACATGGTTCCTTTATTTGTAATAAAAGGTAAGAATTGCGATACTGTTGATGAATTCGACATACAAGTATATGTTTTTTATGATATTAAAGGGTTTGGGTAAATGTACGTTAACTTGATTTCTATGTTTATATTTTGCATGGACAGCTTCTGATAATTTTACGGCGATTCCTTCTACCAACGGGAGCCCGCGATGTGTTGTAAGACATCATGACCTAGATATCTACATGAACCACTTCTCCGAAATATGGATTGTAGCTGTCTTCAAACGGGTATTCATTGGAAAACGAGTTATTTGTACACCATATATTCCTGTGTCTACTTCGAAGAATGAAGAACACGTGTTGTTTGTCCATGTAAGAGATGAAAACATCAGAAAAGTAGAGGTTAGTTTTTTGTTCTCTTTCCCCGTCTCTTCAACGTCATATTTTGCTTTGCATGTACATTACTCATAAAACATTCTTGGAGGGTGGTCAACATTCATCAGGTTTAAGTGTAAAGGTATTACATAGAAGTGTTGTGTGATTGTGGTCCATTCACTGGACTCATAATCCAAGCGTTTGTGGGCTTGAATCCTAGCCCGGCATTGACGTCCTTTGGCAAGACATTAATCCGCAAGCCAGAGGCTACGGAAGTCGTCACTTATTATCGCAAGAGTGGTAAAGTCTGGTCTTTCAATCCAAGCGTTTGGGGGTTTGAATCCTAGCCAGGCACTGACGTCCTTTGGCAGGACATTAATCCACAATGAATACTCTCCACCGAGATGTAAATGGGTACCTGGCAATGATAAGTTAATAATAATTGGAGGGCCTGCAGGAAGAGAAGCATTAATACCGATGTTCTAATACCTTAGGTAAATAAGACCCAGTTGTTGTCACGTTTATAATGCTCTGCATCTACAATAAACTGGTTTTATCCTGGGTTATTATCATGTCTCTTTTATTGTTGTGCACATTTGCACAATAAATTGATGTTTAAAAAAATTGCCAATATAGTTATCGTTATTGTTTTTAATATTATCTTCATTATTAAGGCTGAAATATATCTAGTAATGTTTGCAGATTCTTATCTTCGGTATATCCTTAATTAGACTTTTCAATTCCAAACTTCAGCAGTTTTGAATTTAATATATTTGAGTGTCAATGTCATTTTTTTGTCTTTATATATTTCTTTTAAAAATGTGTTCTTTCATTCTTTTCCCTTTCTCTCTCTAAGAGTGTTAATATACTTTGTTGAGTGGAAATGCATTTGAACTATCCGTTACTTTTTCTCAACATTATTTTCAAGGTGCAGCACGGATATATGGCTCCGATCACCGGAGAGCAATTCTTTGTTAAGTGGCGTTCTGGAGGATTAAGGATAACTTGCAAAGAAAGCACACCCACGGAAGACGAGGCCACGGTAACATTCATATGAGTAGTTTAAATCAACCTGTTTAAAGTTGCCATGCATTTGGATTGCTCAGTATCAGTTGAGTAAAAGAAAGTCAGACAATCACTGCCCAAGATCTAAGCTTTTAAGAGTTGGGCAAATGCCTCCTTTGCAATTAGGACTACATGTACTCAATATTGGAAAGAATTGGATAATGACTTTGGTGGGAAATCTAATTTAGCAATTTATTGATTAACCACAGACTACGTAACCAATAATTTGGCGATTCGGGAGTTGGGAATTTATCGTTGGTTATCTGCTGTTTGGCAATTCCAGTTAACCAAAATTAGTTGCTAAACGTTTAACCTAAAATACAGTGGAGAGTATGTAACCTAAATTCGTCTATATATTGCTCAACTCGTATAAGGGTGTACATTTTCTTTTATGGTTCAAATATGGTTTAACATTTTAATTGGCGATTGGATCTTTTTCGTCCGATCCTGCAGCCTTACACTTTAAAAAGTTCTAACAACTTTACAAATTCATTTTCCCAGGTAGCTAGGATTGAAATAACAGAGTCAGCATGTAGGTCATTCCAATACTTCAAATACAATTACTGTAGTCCGTTCAGCAGCATTTTTGTCTGACGGGTTACGTACAATTTGTACAGTTTATTCTTAAGTTTTATTTACATTAATACATACATATGAACATACATATTTGTACAATATATATAAAGATAATTATAAACACACACAAATATTATGATTCTTTTGTAGACTCTACAGGAAAGTGAGATTCACCATCTGACTGAGCACAAAGTGATGTTCTCAGTGAATACACAAACCATCAAAAGGAATAAAGGGATTTTACACTTCATCTTGAAACAAAGCACAACAAAGCGGCTCTTGGTTCCCATGCACTTAGAAGGTAAATAACATCAAATAACACCAGCCGAGAAATACACAAATATTTGTCATTCCTTCAATCTGTCATTGACGGACATTTGACAAGTCTTGAAAGGCTGACAGCATGTAGAAAAAAACTAATGAATCTTAGGGAACTGTTTATATTTTACTTTAAAGGTATCATCAAAGGTTTTGAAACTTCATAATATTTGGTTGCTATGGTTTCCTCCCGAATATCAAATAAACGAAATGTTCCTTGTCATTGGCGGATAAGATAGAAGCGGGAATCTTTTCTAATGCTCTTTTTGTCTATTTTATCCAAAATAACTGACATTGACATTTACTCTCGGCAAATTTTAGTCAAGGAAGTTGTGTGCCTCGTCACATCGATTGCATTTTAAGCCAAGCTCTGTCTTCTGTTACAGATGTGCAAACTCTTTGTCATGGGCGTACATTATGGGTGTCATGGGCAGACATTAACTTTAAAAACCCTTCTCAATTTCCTCTTTAAAATAAAGACATACCTACTGTGTGTTTTGTATTTTTGTATGTATATATTTTTTTATTGACACAAATCATGTGTTCCTGAAAGCCAGTTTTAAAGTTGAATCTGTAACATAATCATGATAACTATGTGGATGTATGTACAGCACAAATAAAATGTGTAATCTAAGCTAAAAGAAATGGACATACCGTAATAATAATTCTGGCCTTTAACTCTCCATTCACACACCATGAACCCGATTGCTTTAAGATAAAAACTCACCTACTGTTTGCTTTGTACTGTTTGTTCAATCTCTATTTTTATACTATTTCCACCCCCTCCAAGTTTAAGAAAGAAACTCGGTAGGATTTTGCTTACAATAATCAATACAAATCTTTTAGATGCAATCTTGAACTCACCAACATGAATTTTGATCGTTAGCAGATTAAAAAAATACAAATATATGAGGTAACAATATTTACTCTTTGAAACATGATTATGTGTGTGATTGAATCGCAATTAAATATATAATGCAACATGATTATAAAACAAATAACAGAAACACAATGAATGCATAATTTTACTATATTAACATATTTTTCCACTTCAATAATCAGAAACAACCGACACATCACTAGGAGACACAGTTTCCGCATCCCTGAGACCGTTGGCATCTACATCAGCTGACATTCCTCCTAAAGATGCATCAGCAACAGCCGGTAAAAGTTGTACTACTAGAGCCAGGTTAGAATTCCTTCCTAATCGCTGAATAGCTAAATAATTGCTTTGTGATCATTCTTCATAAAGATCTCATTGATGGGATAGACCAAAACTTAGGGAAGAATATTCCTTCGGTAAAATGTTCTTAGATATCAACCATATGCCAGATCAAAAGTGTATAAACGAGAATCGTTTGCGTTCTGGTTCAGCGGTTTTGCAATGTCATTGACAGCTCCCATTATGACTACAATCCAGATTTGTAAATGTATGGTTTATGAGTATATCCCCCTTATGAAACAAAAGAGGAAATAAACATAGCATAGAATAAGATTTGTAAGCATTTGACGAAATAACATCGTCTATTTTCCAGACGTATATTTAACATTGTTCAGTACTCGGATCAACAACGCAAAAACACAACAATATGTACAAGTTCGTCTTTAGATTAGGTGCCGTCTCCCCCCGCCCCCCCCAAAAAAAATATATATTTATATATATATATATATATATATACTATTAATAATTATTAGAAATATATAAATAAAACAAGAAGATGCTTTACAAGGCTTCTCATATTCGAAGAAAGGATCGAGGTTGTAGCGAGGAAGCATTTGATATCCTAATTAACTGGAGGATGAATGCTCCAAAGGCCTTGAGAGATCACAGAGGGATATCGACCCAAAACGTAAAGAAAATCGAAACATAAATTGAACAAATCTCCAATGACATCTTAAGCTCCTAGTTCTTGCTTAAAAATGACTTATCCGAATAATTGTGCCTAAACTATGGAAAACCTGCCCATGGAAATTGTGACAATACGACTTGGCGAAAATTCAGATTGAGTTTAGAAATACTTTACATCATATTTCCTCATTGTTCAAATCCTTGATGTTTAGTGACGCAGTATCAGATGGGAAACTGACCACTCTTGCAGCCCACGTTCCTCACGATAAATACGTTCACCTGTCCGACAAACTCGGTATTGAGTACAACAAGGCATCACGTATTCTGAGGAAGCACCTTAGTGACTCTGAGCCAGCGATGAGGGAGTGCCTTTCTGTATGGAAAAACAAGACAGGTGGAAGCTTCAACAAGCTGAAGGCGATTTTTAATAGTGTTCATTTAGGTGGTATATGGATGCAATATATGAAATAGATCTGATGTAAAGGAATCCTTGATAGCTTTTTACTTAAATGGTGCACAGAGAAAGCTTACTAGGCCCGAAAGATAAACAATTGAAATAAGTTATGATCATCATAATCTGTTTGCATATATATATATATAAAGTAAAAACAAAAAGAAGTATAACAAGATTATAAATAAGTTAAGAACATATGTATTTATGTTAAATATTAAATAATCAAACTTTAAAACAAAAAACAAAAGAAAACACACATAATGCAAAATGTGTAATAATTATGAAATTAAGACAAATGCGTATTCCATATTGTGTAGAAGTAAAATGAAGTATGGAATAATGATAAATACTTAAGAGCATTATGAATATGGATCAGTTAAATACTACATATATAATTGCTTTTGTTTTTAAAGAGACAGAAACTGATATCGTATTGCAAAGATCATATTACACACGATTAGACATTTAAAACATATTGCGTAGGAGTAATATAACATAAATAAGAATGATAAATAGGTTGAAATTATGAAGATATGTATACAAATATAAAACCTTAAAAACAAACAACAACAAAGCTCACTTAAACTAATAAGTTAGCCCCTCCCCACGTCAGCTTTGCCTTAAACATATTTAACGATTTAGCACCTTGTACATCATGTGGCAAGTTATTCCATCCTAAGGCCCCTTTATATTTAAAAGATCTTTTCATAGTCTCAGTCTTTGGTCTTATTGTTTTCACATTATACAGACTTGAACGTGTATTGTATGTATGGTCAGCAAATATAAACCTTTCTACTAAATACTCAGGAGCTTGTTTTGAGATACATCATAAATGCTACATTCTTTGTTCTATTATTGTCAAGTGTATTCCAATTTAGTCTTGTTAAATTTTCATCTGATGAGGAATACCAAGAGGACCTTATAATTATTTGTGCTGCTCTATTCTGAATTTTTTGTAATTTGTTTTTCTGTGTACTTCCACATCCATCCCATACTACACATCACAATAATTTAAGTGAGACAATACTATAGTGAATTATAAACCAATTTAATTCCATATTCATTTACTATAATTCTTATAGATTTCAGCATATATAATCCGTTACTTGCTTTTTTATGAATAGTATTAATATGTTCTTGCCATGAAAACCTTCCATCTAAAATTACCCCAAGGTGTCTACACTTACTAACTCGAGTTAACACAGTATTATCTATAGTAATGTTTAAATCATTATCTTTAACTTTATCCAGACGTTGTTTCGTACCGAATCAAATGTATTCAGTTTTCTTTATATTCAAATTTTAAATTTGAATATAAAGAAAACTGAATTAGTTTGTTTTGTATCAACCACTATCTTCATTTATCTTCTCACTCAATTCTATAGTATCATTTGCCGAACAATATATTACCGTATCATCAGCATACACGCTTACTTTACAGTGGGTGAGGCCACGTGGCAAATCATTAACATGTAATATGAAGAGCAGGGGTCCTAAAATGGATCCTTGGGGAATTCCACATTCAACTGGCAAAAAATCTGACATTATACCGTTAACAGATGTAGATTGTACTCGACCATGTAAATAGTTCGAAAACCATAGCTGTGATGGTTCATCCAACCCGTACATACATAATTTTCTCAATAGTAACACATAGTCAACGGTATCAAAAGCCTTTTTTTAGATCTAGCATTACCGCACATACAATTTGACCTTCATCTATGCTTGTTAACCAGTCATCTGTTACATTTAGTATAGAGCAGTAGCTGTAGAGTGATTGGGTCGAAATCCTGACTGGTAAATGCTCAACACAGTATTGGCATTTAAGTAGTCATAAATTTGATTGAAGACCATTCTCTCTAAAACGTTTGATAGTATGGGTAAAATCGAAATAGGTCCATAGTTACACAATTCCTTAGACCCTCCTTTGTGAATTGCAAAAATTCAGGCTTTTTTTCCACATATTAGGCACAATTCCTGTATGCAAAGACAAGTTAATTATAGACGTCAGAGGCTGCACAATGTACGGGGTGGCCATTCTAATCAGGTTAACTGGAATCATGTCACACCCCATTGCCTTTTTCAACGATAGAATATTTAGTACCTTTAGAACGGCGTTTGAATCCACTTGTCTAAACTGAAAAGAATGGTGTGCCGGTGTTACTAAAGCCTCGTTAGCACAACTATTTGCAGAAGGAATGTTTTTGGCAAGAGATGGTCCCACGCTGACAAAGTACTCATTTAGTTTTTGAGCAATAGTTTTTTGAGGCGAGTATTTCTCCTTCCTCATTTTGTATACATGTTATGCTATTACCTGACCATTTACGTAGTAATAATTTATTCAACGCTGCCCATGTTCCTTTCACGTCATGACATGAGTTTTGATAATGAAAAGTTTCTTTTTTACTTTGCTTAATTTTTGAAGATACATAATTCTTCATCTTTTTATAATCTAACCATTCTTCAGTAGCTTTGATTTCTTTGACATGACGTTCCTTTTCCTTGCCTTCTCTAACATTGTTTTCATTTTCAGCACTTTCTTTCTCTTCGTTTTCTTTCAGAGTTCTTTCAATAGCTTTCTGTTTCATTGCGTCTCTTTCACGCATCATGTTCAATATATCTGCATTGATCCATGGAGGTCTATCGAGTTTTACTCTTCTTTTTCTGACAGGTGCGTGTGTATCACATATCCTCAATACCAACCGGTTAAACTCATTTAAAAATTCATTAGGATCACCTGCATTAAGAAGGATATTCCAGTTTTCATTCCTGAATTCAGCACAAAATGAATCATTATCAAATTGTTTGTAGCTTCTATAGGTGCTATATACATGTTGTGTTTTCTCGCTTTGATTTTTCCCCCATATGATATATACCAAGGAATGATCGCTAATTCCGGTATGGATAACTCCGCTTTCGGCTACCTTTGAGAAATTTGAAACATAGATTAAGTCAATAAGTGACTTTGAATTCTGTACAATCCTAGTTGGTTTATTAATTACTTGAACCAATGAAAATATATCACAAATCTCAGTTAATTGCATCGTATAGCAACTTGCTGGGCATGCAAGCAGGCCACAGTTCAAATCTCCTAGAACAATGATATCTTTGTTCTCATTGTCCAATATTGTTAATAAAGATTCGAACTTGTCAAGCAAATTAATAACAGATCCCGGCGGTCTATACCAAGAAATTTTACGAGAAAGAGAACATGATATTGTCACAATGCCATTTGAATACATGTGAAAGACCTATGTAGGAATTGATGCAAAAATTGGATACGTTTTGTGAACGTGAACTCAATAAGCCCAAAACAGAGTTGCATCAAGAACCTATTGTGTACCTGTTTTATGCAGATAGGAGTCATGTTGTGTGGTCATGTTTTTAAAATGTAAATAGGGGGTCATTTGTGGACTTGGCTATGATCATGCATGTTGCATGTGTATAGAAGGTGATAACACCAGGGCTAGTAGTTATAATGATAATAATCAGGCCTGATAATTACCTGATTTAAATTGGGTTTCCCGATCATAATTTTTTACCTGATTTTTTTTTCTCCTGATTCCCCCCTATTTTCTCTATTTTCCCTATTTTCCCCTTTTTTCCAAATTTTCTCCCAATTTTCTTGATCAAAAAGGGGGGGGGGGGGGGAATGTTGTGAGATAAAAAAAAATCTTTAAACAAAAATTCTTTTAGTGCTCACTATCACCTCTGAATAATAGTGGCTTCTGATTTAGTACACACGCCCGTTGCGCCATGAAACTCCTGGTGCTCAAACATCATCACCCTGATCCTAGGCGGCGGCCAAATATGTAGCGCTTTGGCATGTCGGGTGCCCATTTATAGCTGGGTGGAGAGTGGCAAATGTGGATTGATGCCTTGCCAAGGATGTTAGAGCTTGTTTACACTGTAGTCTTTTTTTTCTTCATTTCTAGTGAGTGAACCACTATACCAGCTCTTAATGCTATCATGTAAACCAACCACTCATAATTGAGGATGTAGTTACTTGCACGGTATTTGTTTGATAAAAATATGATTAAATAAAGTCTGAAATGATTTGTTTGATTTATCACCAGAAATGACCACAGATAAAGAACTATTGCTTTATCTACATTTTCAACTAACTGCCTACAATTGAAGATTTAGTTTCTTCACAACATACATTTGCTGTTCGTTAATTAATGTCTGTCAGACTCTCAGCACACAATATCGTCATGATATAGAATTAGTGTAGACTATTTCTGTGTTTGCACTTTTGTGCTGCTCTAAGCGTTCTTGCATTTTTGATCACAGCGCTCTTCCTGAAAGCAGTTGTTAAATTGAAGCCCATGTTTAATAAAGCTGCAATTAATAACAACTGAGTCAATCATACATTAGACAGCTTTAATATGATGCATGTAGAGAGTATATGTGCATTATAGACTTTAATCATTTTGCTTTAGGTAATTTGTATGCAATGTATGAAATACCACCCAAATTTCACAAAGTGAGTTATGAGTTGAAGAATGTAATATTTCAAATTATCTTATCAAAATGTCACTTTATATGTCAATGTTATTGCACATGTTCAATAACAATATAATTAAGTAGAAATTGTTAGCAGAAATGACCCAGATGTTAAGAGTCATATTGCTCTAGTTATCTTGTATACGAACTCAATATGATAGTTGAGAACTAACTTTGTCTGGTAAGGGTGTATGCATATAGGCCTGAGTTATCAGTGTAACAGTATGTTGGAGATGTATTGTAAATTAAGAACTACATTCAGTTCTAGATTTTAAAATCCATCTGAGGATATATTTTCCTGTGTTTTCTTTACAACACTATAGTGTATATGTAAATATGCTGCTATAATTTAAGATACATGTCTCTTTTGTCAATGTAACATGCCTGAGTTATCAGTGTATTATTTAATTTGAAATTGATTATTGTTCGTACATGTTTAACTACAATCACCAGTGACCAGTACTACATAATAAATCCATCCATTTATTCCATCACTCCAATGTACATATACATATGCTGCTATAATTGTACGATACATGTTTATTCTAATTGTATTCAGTTCTGGATTTCAATAATTTGTATGACATATTCCAGGCTTTTCTTCGCATCATTATGATTATGAATCTGCAATGGTATCACACATCATAACATGTATATTTCGAACCTGTTTGTTTGCCATACATACAGTGTAAATAAGAGTTATATTTTAGTAAGTTTGCATTCCTGATTGGCTTATAAGATACAAACGTAGATACTTCTCTTATGAGCATTCCGTTACCTTGCCTTTTGATCACCATCCTCTTCTGATTAAGTGATGTCATTTTTATAATCCACTCTCATTGTCATGATAGACAATGCAAATTGCTCAGATCTGTGAATTTATTCTGAATTATGTCATGCAAAATGATGTACTTAACAGGTCTTTCTATGTATATTGGATGGTCATAAATTACTGAAATAAAGTTGCAGTGCCTTAGCTATTTCAATATTTTGATGTACAAAGGAGACATAAGAATGTGTTAGTTGTAGTTTGATGATGGTGTATTTGTATCCTATAGCTGAATTGGTGTCACGTGACACTCAACATTGTTCATCAATAAATATTTTATTGAAATACTGAATACACTGAAAGTGGATCAGCTTTTTAACTCCAATAATGCACAAACACGTTTAAACTTATGTGTACATAAAATGTTATGAGTTCAATATTATCTTTGTGTTTTTTTTTTCTGTCTTGTATCAAATAATTGAATTGATATCAAGAATATTTTCAGTAATTCATTAATTCAAATGACAATTTGCTGGTGCCAGTAACCTTCTTTTTTAATTGCTTCCATTAATTTTGTCATTAATTATTATCATGATTATTATTATAAGTATTTTTCTTTATTATTGATATCATTGTTATTGATACTAGTATTATTATCACATTTTGATTTTTATCACTATCGTCGTTAGTGATATTTTGTATTGATTACAAATAATTAGATTCGAATTGTATACTGTATAGTGTTGAATTGACAAATTCAAACTGATTGTAAACTTCTCCCATACCCCAATGTAGGTGACATGAGAATAAATTGTCATTGTCATTAATATTGTCATCTATAGTTCTCTATGCGTACCCATTGTTTGCATTGTCTCAACTGCAGCCCGGCCCCCCACTCAGAGGTCGGAATGACCGCATGCGTGTTGCCAAAATATCCGGTAAAGGGGTACTTTTCGTGCGACAAAGTCCGGCCCGAGAATTGTAAAAAAAAGGGGTGTATTTGACTTTTCACCCCGAGATTTCTTTAAAAAGGGGGTGTTTTTTCTTTTTCTCTCTCATCTCTTTGGAATTTAGGGGGGTACATTGAGCATTTTTCCTGATTTAGGGGGGTCTCCAGGGCAGGAAAAGCCTGCGAAATGCCTGCGAAAGGGGGGTTCGGAAATGTTGGCAGTCCTCAGATAGGGGGTGCTTTCAAAAAGAGGGAACGAGCATATGCGTACCCTAAATAACATTGAGTGGGGGGGGGGGGGGGCGGGAACTGCAGGCATCTAACGCAAAAGGCAACCTGCAACTAATATAATCAAGAGGGCGTGACTCGAAACATGCGCAAATACCAACAGATTTAGATAATATTGCATACATATCATTATTCAGTAGCATGTATTCATCTCCAAATTCAGAATTCCCCCAGTGCCGTTATATTTCAACCTCGGCCTATGGCTTCAGTGAATTAGATTGTCAATTATAACATCACTCTGGAATGTCTGAATTTCCCGGTTCATATACATACGTGTTTACAAATATATATATTTATATGTATTAGTAATCTATGCAAATATGATTACTTACCGTAATGCAGATGTAATGATATGATAATTTCCTCTGTCATTTTGTGGGATGTGCGCATCTTCGGGTATACTTGTTGTGGGCATGGACCTACTACTCGGTAGGTCCATGCTGTGGTCGATGCATCGTTGGGTAGTGCTTTCTGAGTATATTTTGTAAATAGCTTTATATATTCCATATATTATCTGTTGTTGTATTCATGAATCAGTTATCTTTGTCACATCATCTGAGGGGCCTTAACTTAACAAGCTATGCTTCAACCAGGCAAGGTCCCCTCGTCTTTCTTTATTGTACATTGTACTGTTATGATTATTTACTCTTATTACATTTTGTTACATGATATTTCTGGAAGACAAAAATAAACTTGATACTTGACACTTGATACTTGATGTTTTTTAATATTTTTGTCATATAATTTCTAGCACATGTTTTCCTATGATCCTCAGAAATAAATAGTTTCATGAAAATGTCAATATGGTTGAGAGTAGCTCGACTAACTATCTTTGATAGATATAGGTTCGAAACACTGGCGTAGGAACCAAAGGGGATATCCGCCCGCCCCCACACTTTTTATGGTTGAAAACCCCTTATTTTTGATATTCTAGATATAAGAGAAATTTTCTACCATTATGCCTGACGTAATTTGACACTGGCATAATTTTAGCATAATTTTAGATATTTTCTCTATCTCTCTCTCTCTCACTATTTCTTCGTTTCCCTTCTTTTCTTCTGTACCTCGACTTCCATCCAATTAGCGTTAAGCATTTCATCCAGTGTATGACCAGACCAGGGGGGTATTTCACGAAGATCTCAAGTCGAACTTAACTCTAAGTTGGACTTAAATATTATGGAGAGCCATTTGTAGCCTTATAATGAAATGCATTCAAAAGCAAAATTCAAGTATTTTAGACTTTTCATAAATTCCACGTCAAGAACATGAAATCTCCCAAGATAATAGAAATATGAATGATTTGAATCAACATTTTATGCCTTTTAAAATAATGTTTTACCAAATATTTTTAATGATGCTAACGGCTTTCCATAATTTTTAAGTCCAGCTTACAGATAACTTCAGCTTGGGATCTTTGTGAAACACCCCCTGGCCTGCAATTGCATAGGCAAAGAACTGATTCAAAACAGAGTATACGTGATGGGAGTTATTAGATTTAGTCACACCCTGTCCCATGCGCAAGAGGATTCTATCATTGAAAATGAATAACAGTTAAAGGGGAAGTCCGCCCTAGCTAGTTGTGATCAATCAGATACAAATTGGCAACTCTGTGACATATCATGCGAGCTCTCCTTCCATGTGCTTTGTGCATAATATTCCATAAAATCACGTTTTCGTCGTTATTGATGACGGAATATATTTTTTTCCTTGCAGGGGTTGTGTAGAAACATTTTTGCAATCATTACATTTAGGGTGCATGTATATGATTGATAATTTTATTGATGGAAAATGAAAACAAATCTTATTTGTATTAGTACTGACCACTGAAGGTGAGCTCGCATGGTATAACACAGAGTTGCACATTTGTGTTTCATTGATCACAAATTCACAAAATAATAACTCCCTTATTTGTAATCGGAATTTGCTCTAACTTCACTGACCTGTTTCTCTCATTTTTCTGCTTCTATTAAAACCAACTTAATTTCAGGGTGGACTGCCCCTTTAACTGAGACAGAGGATTTTTGTTTTAATTGATACATATAAGTGTAATATAATCAAGTCATTGCAGAATCTAGGTATGAACAAGCTCTCAACATATGCATAAATAAAGCATTAAGCCATTGAGACTATATGGATCTATGATAAGTCTGAATTTTTAGTATGAACAATCCGCCAGTGGTGGATCTAGGGGGAGAGAGCACGGGCCCTCCCCCCCCCCCAGTGGCGGATCCGCCCCCCCCCCCCCCGGCCAAAAAAAGAAGGAAAAAAAGAAGAAGAGGAAAAAAAGAAGGAAAAAAAAAAAAAAAAAAAAGAAGGAAAAAAAGAAGGAACAAAAAAAGAAGGAAATAAAAGGGGAAAGATATCAAATGTATCAAAATATGTTCATCTGACCGTAATTACATGCCTAAAACCCCTAAGTTTCCGGGGCTCGACCCCACCAGGAGCCCTATGGCGGGCCCCTGCACCCAACACCAAATTAATTGTGTCCTGCCAGTGTAACAAATAAGGTATCAAAATATGCTAATCTGATCGTAATTTATTGCCCGAAACCCCTGAGCTTCCGGGGGCTCCGCCCCTGGACCCCACGCCAATTCGTGACCTGCCAGTGTCACAACTAAGGTATAAATTATGCTCATCTGACGATAATTTAATGTATAAAACCCCTGAGCTTCTGAGGGCTCCGCCCCCTGGACCCAACACCAATTTGTGTCCTGCCAGTGTAACAAATAAGGTATCAAAATATGCTCATCTGACAGTAATTTATTGCCCAAAACCCCTGAGCTTCCGGGGGCTCCACCCCTAGACCCCACGCCAATTCGTGACCTGCCAGTGTCACAAATAACGGTATAAAATATGCTCATCTGAAGATAATTTAATGATAAAACCCCTGAGCTTCTTGGGGCTCCGCCCCCTGGACCCAACACCAATTTGTGTCCTAGCTGCCAGTGTCACAAGTAAGGTATCAAAATATGCTCATCTGACCGTTATTTATTGCCCAAAACCCCTGAGTTTCTGGGGTAGTGAACACTAATTTTTTTTTTGGTCCTCGAAAATTTGAAAAATCGCACCCCCCCCCCCCCCCCAAAAAAAAAGGTAGAATTAACATGTTTTTTTTCCCGGGAGGTCGTGGGTACCCCGGCCGAGGCATACCATAGACTTATAACAATAGGACCTTCTGCCTTCTATAGCTAGGCGCTCATAATATTTGATTGGAGAAGGGTATAATAATAACATTATTTTATGCAGGGCCCGCTGGAAGAGCAGTTTCATAACTGAAGTGGCTACCCTGGGTTAATAAAACGTTTTTATTATTATCATTTCAAATAGCATCCTAAATGTTTATCCTTTAGAGTTTAGAATAATGTCTTATATTTAAGTAATAGAGATTATGAAAAATTGGATGTAAACTTTTTTTCAAATTAAGACCGAAAGCTTCAGTCTCTGATATCGACGGTTGGTCCGCTAAGATTGCATCTGGTTCCTCTGTCCGTATGGGGAATGTCAACAAATGTCAGTTTTATTAAAGAAATGACCCATACCAGACGGTAATTCTGTTCAAATTATAACTTTACAAAACAACTGTCAGGATAACAAAATTGTTTGGACACACAACGTCTGGTTATAGTAAAAGAAAACAGAAAAATAAGAGGGGCTATTTCTGGCGAATGACAACTACTTTTGTCCCCCCCCCCCTCCACCTCAAAACAAAGAAACAACAACAACAACTAACCCCTTCCGCTCGAAACGGAGGAGTAGAGTACCTATATATAGAGAGTAGCGACAACTTGCGCATTGACGCCATTTTGTTTCACTCGCCCGGTCTACCGCGCGCGCGCGCAGTGCATGTATTAGTCCATGGGCCAGACCAGATATTGGTACCACCAGAGGTGGCAAAACCTTTGTACTTTTTTTTTGTTTGTTGGGCATATATACGTGTAAAAAGTTATGATAGCATTTCCGAATGGACAGCTTAGTCGTATAATCAGCAGTTTCCATGGCAACACAACAATCAAACCGGTATTATTCAAAGAAACAGTTAAAGTCATTTACAAATTATAAAAACACTCTTGAATGCGTAAAAATGTACAGTTTAGAATACCTCACCATAAAGGAAAGTAATGAAATGCAAATTACATTACCATTTATAACGGTTGCCATGGTAACGACCCCAGAATAGCCCAAAATCAAGGATTTTGGAGTAATTTCAGTATTATATTACACAATATACTCATTCAAGACAAGTTAAAGCCCCCTTTCCGAAATAATGACAAAACTATATGACTAATACATCATATAAGCCAAGAATATGTTATATAGTACCTTCCCATTATTACCATGGTAACATGAATTAGAGTTAAGAAGATGCCCTGTACGGTACTATATGCCATATTTTGGCTATATTTTGGCATTGGAGAGGTGTTCAAAGTTCATTTTGGTGTCTATATCCTGGTTTTCAGGCCCAGAGAATGAAAGTTTAGAATACCTCACCATGAAGAAAAGTAAATGAAATGCAAATTACATTACCATTTATAACGGTTGCCATGGTAACGACCCCAGAATAGCCCAAAATCAAGGATTTTGGAGTAATTTCAGTATTATATTACACAATATGCTGATTCAAGACAAGTTAAAGTCTCCTTACCAAATTATTGAAAAACTATATGACTAATCTATCATATAAGCCAAGAATATGTTATATAGTACCTTCCCATTGTTACCATGGCAACATGAATTAGAGTTAACAAGATGCCCTGTAGGGTACGATATGCCATATTTTGGCTATATCTTGGGATAGGAGAGGTGTTGAAAGTTCATTTTGATGTCTATACCCAGGTTTTCAGGCACAGGGAACACAGCTAAAGCATTATTTTGAACATTAACATAGGACATCACCGCTATTTTTCATACATTTGCATAAAATCAGAGCAAAATGACCATGAAAGTATTCTGCCACTGCATATTACAAGCTGTTTCTTAGGGTTTAGAAAGATATAACATTGTGATGACTACATTAGATGCCAGAAAACTTCATTTGATTGTATGCAATGCTGGAACCAGCACAGATCATCCATCTCATTAATTTGTTTGCTATTGTATCAAAACCCAGACACCCTCTCTAAATGCCCAAACCAGACCTACCATAACCTCGACGATGTCCACATAATTATGACATCCAAAAGGCCGAGAGGGTCCGATTCTCCTGTATCGGGTAATCAAGGTAGACATCAAACAGCTTGAAGATGGGCTCAAAGGACTGATTCTCAATCCTCTCACTTACGCAACATCTTCAGATAGGCTGTTCACGACTCTTGAGGCTTTCATCCAGGTGAACCTGGTCGTTAGTGTGGTTAGTTTCTAGACAGGGTAGTAAACCTTTCTTTATGCCTGTCGCATAAATGCCTCGTACAACAACTTGACTGCACGGTTGTACTTGCAGAATTCCATCACTCCAGCTACGGAGCTTATAGCGATGACACCTGACTCTACACATAGGTCCCTTAGTCCAGCATCTTGAAACATCTTCTCAATGGGTGACCACAGTGTGCATAACATGCCAAGAGATATACATCCCAGGGTCTTCACAGTTTTGATACAATAGCAAACAAATGGTCATTAATGAGATGAATCTGTGCTGGTTCCAGCATTGCATACAATCAAATGAAGTTTTCTGGCATCTAATGTAGTCATCACAATGTTATATCTTTCTAAACCCTAAGAAACAGCTTGTAATATGCAGTGGCAGAATACTTTCATGGTCATTTTGGTCCAAAATATAGCCAAAATATTGCATATAGTACCGTACAGGGCATCTTGTTAACTCTAATTCATGTTGCCATGGTAACAATGGGAAGGTACTATTACATATTCTTGGCTTATATGATAGATTAGTCATTATATTTTTTCAATAATTTGGAAAGGGGATTTAAACTTGTCTTGAATGGGCATATTGTCTAACATATTACTGAAATTACTCCAAAATCCTTGATTTTAGGCTATTCTGGGGTCGTTACCATGGCAACCGTTATAAATGGTGTTGTAATTTGCATTTCATTGCTTTTCTTCATGGAGAGGTATTCTAAACTTTCATTCTCTGGGCCTGAAAACCTGGATATAGACACCAAAATGAACTTTCAACACCTCTCCAATGCCAAAATATAGCCAAAATATGGCATATAGTACCGTACAGGGCATCTTGTTAACTCTAATTCATGTTGCCATGGTAATAATGGGAAGGTACTATATATAGCATATTCTTGGCTTATATGATGTATTAGTCATATAGTTGTGTCATTATTTTGGAAAGGGGACTTTAACTTGTCTTGAATGAGTATATTGTGTAATATATTACTGAAATTACTCAAAAATCCTTGATTTTAGGCCATTCTGAGGTCGTTACCATGGTAACCGTTATAATTGGTGATGTAAATTGCATTTCATTACTTTCCTTTATGGTGAGGTATTCTAAACTGTACATTTTTACGCATTCAAGAGTGTTTTTATAATTTGTTAATGACTTTAACTGTTTCTTTGAATAATACCGGTTTTATTGTTGTGTTTGCCATGGAAACTGCTGATTATATGACTAAGCTGTCCATTCGGAAATGCTATCATATCAAAATATTATGTATAGATATAGGACATTTCAAAATCCATAAGTAGATCTTGCCACCTTGAGTGGTACCAATAACCCAAATTTCTGGTCTTGGCCCATGGACTAATAGCGCTGCGCTGCGCTGCGGAGTGAAACAAAATGGCGCCAGGAGTCACGTGACCATCAAATTCCGGTCCCCCTATGTCGCTACTCTCTATATATAGGTACTCTACGGAGGAGGTTGCTGCACTGACCTCTACCAGTCAGTGGGTTGCTGGTTGGGGGAATCCCCTGCTGCAGAATGCATGAGTTACGAGTGCGCGTCTGTATTGACCTTTTACAAGTTTGAAGGATCAACGCGTTTTTCTTCTCGGGATTAGCAGTTTTTTACCCGTTGTTGAATCCAGGCTATCTACAGCTCAAGGTTCCTGTCAAAATGACTGAAAACCGATGATTTTCAAAAGTTAGCAGCACTGCAGAAAACAAGACTTGGACTCAATATCAAAATATAGGTCTAACTATATCGTGATAACCGATACCGATACCGATATGATCGGGATAGGGATCGAGAGAGGAGAAAATGGACGATTGTCTGTAAGATTCTGATTGTTGTTTCTAAGGCCGTTGTCGCCTTATTAAAGGTGTTTTAACCCAATTCCTGTCTGAGATCTAATCCTTCCTGTCTGTACCTAGTGAATCCCCTTATACTGGCGTAATCGGCAGGATTTCTTTGTGCTATGGTTTTTTGTTGTTGGAAATCTAAGGATTGGGTGAGAAATTAATTGACACGGTTGTTTCATGCAGTGTGTGACTGTTGCCCCACTTTTGTTGTGCAGGCCTATAGGCCTAGTGCTTGTTGATTTAGTAGTAGGTCTAGATCTAGGGTCTAGATCTAGACTCTACAGATAGACTAATCAAAGTTAAGGTAGCTATTAAACAAGTAGTCTAGTATTGAAGTAACATTAAAAATAAAATAGAAAAATAAATAAATACATAGGGGGCCTAGGGTCTAGACTAGACTAAATAAAAAACAAGTTTGATTAAAATAGTAGATTTAGAAGTCTAGACCACTCTCACTAACCATACACCATACACTAAAACACACACGTTCAATAGGTCACTAAATTAAATTTAAACTAGATCTAGACTAGTCTAGTATAATATTCAGTGCTCAATAAAAGATAAAATTAACCATGACAGACCGATCAGCATATCTCGGCAGATTTACAGCTGAGCACATAGCACACTTGTGTGAATTGAATCATATTGATACCAATGCTGTAAAGACCAAGCAAGAGCGGATCTCATGTTTATGTGATTTGCCTAAGCTGGTATAGAGGATGAACCAAAAAATACAGGTGTGGGTGTGGATGACCTTTTGCGGGTCATGAAGCACCTTGAAGATTCTCATCATCATGAGACTGAGAAACTATGCAAATCCTTACTGTCTGCTGCAATCGGTAGCTCTGCACCAACTGGTCCTCCGTTAAAGGGATTACATCAGCTAAGTAACGATGATGATATGGTGTGCTACCTTAGCACTTTTGAGCGACTAGCCCTGGCAGCAAACAAGCCAAAAAGTGAATGGCCTCGGCTGTTAGAACCATATCTTACTGGAAGAGCTCAGCAAGCATTCCACGCCCTGAGTAATAGAGAACAAAACAACTATGATGATGTTGTCCTGGCCATAAAGAGAAGGTACCACCTCACTCCGGAGGCATACAGAATAAAGTTCAAAAAAGAACATAAGAAGGCCAATGAAAGTTACGAAGAATTCGCTAGTTATTTACAAGATTATTTTTTGAAGTGGGTTGAGATACCCCAGGAGGCAGTAGAGATGCCTGAAGTCTCTAAAGGGCTCAATCTGGTCATGATTGACCAATTCTTAGAGAGGGTACAAGATGAAGTATTGAGGTTAAAGCTGAGGGAGCTACAAGCCACATCTCTCATGGTAGTTGCGCGCAAGGCGGACGAATTAGTAATCCAGAGAGGGGCGAATGCGGGTAACACAACCTCAGGGAGTGATCCCCCCACTCCACGACGGACTGGTGCAAGCAGTAACCCCACAGGACGTAGATCCTTCAATGCTGCTTGCTACCGGTGTGGCCAGCTCGGGCACAGAATTGCCAATTGTCCGGTACCTCCGGGGGCCACAGGGTCGGGTTTCCAGGGAGGACCTCCACAGGGCTTTACTCGAGAACCGTCACCAAGGTGCAATTTCATTGCAAAGGATAGGGGTGATGCTACAATTGCAGATGTTGTTGTTCAGGGTCTAGATGACAGAGTGGTGAAGACCCAAGCCCTGCTGGACTCGGGGTCAGAGGTTTCCCTGGTCACTTTTGAATTGTGTAAGGAGTTAGGGGTAGAGGTTACTCGTGAAACTGAAGGGGTGTTAGGCATGATCAATGAAACCGCCTTAGTGCCTGATGGTTTAGCATCCCTGCAAGTGGGTCTAGGAGGCAGCACTGCGACTGAGGTCTTTCATGTGGTTGGTAGGCTCCCAGTACCTGTCCTCCTTGGTGCTGATTTTGCTGAAAAGGTGAAACTTATCATAGATTTTGGCAGTCGTAGTTATAGCACAAGTAGTAATGGGGCCAATGAGCGGCCAGTTAAGTTCTCGTTGAATGGAGGGCAGGAGATGTCATATGTTGGAGAAGAAGTCGATACTTATCCCCACGCTGAGGATGAGATGAAGAAACTTGATCTAACTGAAACAGATAGACAGAAATTGGATCAGGTGTTTCAAGACTTCCCAACTGTGTTTAGTGAGGTACCTGGTCATACGAACATGGCTATTCATAGAATTGATGTAGGAGGGGCTTCCCCCATCCGCTCTCACCCGTACAAGGTGAGTCCTGAGAAAAGACAAGCTCTTGATGAAGAGTTGGATAAGCTTCTGGACATGGGGAAGATTGAGCCTTCAGATTCACCTTGGGCCGCTCCTGTAGTGATGGTTCCTAAGAAGAACGGGAAGTACAGGATGTGTGTCGATTACCGGAAATTGAATACAGTGACAAAGATTGATGCTTTCCCCATGCCTACAGTGGATGACATTTTGAGCTCTCTGCATGGTGCCTCGGTTTTCTCATCATTAGATCTGCGCAGTGGATACTGGCAGATGGGCGTTGCAGGTGAGGATGAGGAGAAGACTGCTTTTGTTTGTCATAGGGGTCTATTCCACTTCAAGGTCCTTCCTTTCGGTGTGGTGAATGGTCCTGCCAGTTTCCAACGGTTGATGTCTAAGGTGCTTGATGGCCTGATAGGGCGAAATTGCTATGTCTACTTGGACGACATTGTGTGTTTCTCTCCGGATATTGAGCAGCACATCTCTGATCTCCAGGAGATCTTTGGTTGCTTGCGACAAGCGGGTCTGACCGTAAATACTGAGAAATGTCAGTTTGTCTGCCAAGAAATGAAATATCTTGGCCATGTTGTCAGCTCAAATGGACTCAAGATGGACCCCGAGAAGGTGTCTACCATTGTTAACTATCCCCAACCTAGGTCGATCAAGGAATTAGAGAGGTTCCTTGGGATGGCCGGATGGTATCAGAAATTCATTCCTAGCTTCTCAGAGGTTGCTGCACCTCTTCATGGATTGAAGAAGAAAGGTGTTCCCTGGAATTGGACTGCTGACTGCACTCGTGCTTTTCAGGCCTTGAAGGAGAGCCTCCTCACTGAGCCAATACTAGGCTACCCTGATGAAGAATCCAGGTTTGCTGTACACACAGATGCCAGCAATGTTGGGGTCGGTGCAGTCCTGATCCAGCAGCAACCGTCTGGGACGAGAACTATCGCCTATGCGAGTCGGTCTTTGTCTGCTGCAGAAAGGAATTATAGTACTACTGAGAAGGAGTGTTTGGCTGTAGTATGGGCCCTAGAGAAATGGCGGCCATATCTGGAAGGTAGAGAGTGTCGTGTAATAACGGACCACCAGGCGCTTTGCTGGTTATTTCGGAAGAAGAAGCAAAATGGGCGACTTGCTCGTTGGATTCTGAGGCTTCAGGATTTTCAGTTTCAGGTGATATACAGGCCTGGAAAGCAACATCATGTCCCGGACGCACTATCTAGGATTCCTGAGAAAGGTGTTGCCCCTTTGGTGGGAGTTGTAAACAGGGTTTTGTCGGATCGAGTCTATGACGGACATGAAAAGGACTTATGTGCGGCCAGTGATTGCATTTCCCCGGATGATGAGTCAGTTAGTTGGGTACAATGTGATGATTGTGATAAGTGGTATCACCAGGTTTGTGTCCATATTGGTTCTCAAGAGGCGGAGGAGGTAGACAAATACTCTTGCCCATCTTGTGTTGGCAAGTCAGAGGCCACGGATGTCGTTCTTTCTTTGGATTTGACAAAGGATTCTGTCCTGAGGGCACAACAGAGTGACCCAGATCTTTTGCCAATCATTCAGATCCTTGAAAAGCAAAAGAATGGTGGTGGGGAGGATCAAGGTCCTGTTCAGAAGATTTCAGATTTCAGTTTGAAGGGAATGGTGTTGTATAAGAATGAATGTGTAGTTATCCCCAAGGTACTTCAGAATGCAGTGTTAGTTGAGTGTCATTGCAAGCCAATAGCTGGGCATCTTGGGAGAAAGAAGACACTTCAAAGGTTGAAGTCAATGGGTCTCTGGTGGAGTGGTATGTCGCAGTCTGTAAGAAGCTTTATTCGCAGTTGTAAGGTTTGTCTTCAAACAAAGCCTTCTTACCAGAGACGTCAAGGGAAGATGTTGTCTAGTACCTCCACGAGGCCTTGGGAAAAGGTTGGTGTAGATCTCATGGGGCCTTTGCCAAAGTCATATGCTGGGCATGAGTATATTCTGGTGGCTGTCGACCATTTCTCAAAGTTTGTGGAGATTCTGCCTTTGAAGTCAGCTACCAGCCAGTCGGTTGCAACCACTCTAGTGAGGGAGCTGTTCTGCAGATATGGACCTCCAGGAGCCCTGCTCTCGGACAATGGCCCCCAATTCAGAGGGAAGGTTCTGCGAGCTGTCTGCACGGACTGGGGGATAGAGCAGATCTTCATCACGCCATATCACCCCCAAACGAACTGGGTTGAAAGGGTGAATCGTAACATCAAGGCCATGCTTCAAGCTTACACCGGATCTGACCATCGACAGTGGGATGTTCATCTCGCTGAACTCGCGTTTGCCCTGAACAGCAGTAGTCATGACACACTTGGTGTAGAACCATCAGTAGTTATGTTTGGACGTCGCTTGACTTCTCCCTTGACTAACCGCCTGCAGACTGAGGGGAACAAAGACATTCCTACGCAAGAAGAAATCGCACACAATCGTCGACGCGCTGTTAGTAGCTCCAAACAATACTACGACCAGAGCCGTGATGAGTGCCGCATCACTGAAGGAAGCCAAGTCATGGTGAAGACTAAACCTCTGTCAAATGCGAAAAAGAACTTCTCAGCCTAGCTAGCACCACGATGGACTGGGCCGTTTGTTGTGCAGAAGAAACTAACCCCAGTGAATTTCCTTGTGGTGAACGCTGCCAACAAGAAAGTAACTCGCATTGTTCATGTGGACCAATTGAAAGGGTGCTAATTACTTCGAACATAGACTTCGCATGTTGTCAACGCTGTTAAAATTGTCGATTATTGTAGCATATTGGATCAGGACTGGTTGAAAGTTCGCGACTCACGATTACATTGACTTACCTCTATAGCCGAGTAAGATTGCAGTTTGATCGAGAGCGGGACTGTCACAGTTGGGCTATGGATCGCGATAGAAACTAAATGGACGCTAAGTTTAATTGATCTGGACTCTTAATATAGATTCTAACAGACTCTTATTTCAACTGATGTTGTATGTTTAATGTCAACCATTTATATTGGTGCGTGCCCATGTGCTTTAATTCTGGCTCGTGCAGAATTATGCACTCTTCAGAATTGTTGATGACTATTATAATATTAACATGTCGGATCCTTATCTTTACAGTTAAAGGATAAATACAACCGGTTGGAAATTGTTGAAAATTGGAGCTGTATATAAACTTGTGATTCCCTGCGAAATTTCCGTCTTTGCATCTAGTGTTTTTACTCAGAGTTATACATGTACACTGAATTTTGTGCACATGAAATTGTTATACAGTATGTACACAGGATTTGTGTATCAAAAGAAAAAACAAAACAAAAGGACTACCAATTGAGTGTAGTTTATAATTTACACATATACAGATGTTAGTTTTGCTAACATCCTACACTTTGGTAAACACTATATCTGACCTGAAATTGGGTATAACAATATATATATATATATATTGTTATATTATATTTAAATGTTTTTTGCCGGACCTGCTGAACGGATCTAAATTAATAGAGGTTACAAAGTATGTTTAGTTGTCGTTCATCCTACACTTTAGTCATGCAGGTAGGGCTAAATTACAAATTTGTCTAAGGGTTATTTCTTTTAGAAAGAAGTCAAACAAAAGAGCACTCAGCTGTGCTGGTGCTGTGTTACTTATATTGATTTTTTTTTGAAAAGGTATTCATGGATATGTTTGAACATGTTCAGACGATAATCTGTATTGGACGTTTTTTCTTGTTGGTTTTTGGCATTATGTCTTTTGCATCTCTGTTTTGCGGGGAAAAGCTATCCTTTGGGGTGCGGTGTTCGTTATTCTTACAGTGTACATTTTTTGAGTACTGATGGTATCTTGCGCAGACAAGCGAACTGAGTTTATAGATTTACCCTGAACTCAACATAGAAAGAGTCGATAGCGATCACAGCAAATTAAGAGAACTGGTGGTCGTCTGTTTTGTCTGTACGCGCGCTTGGTTGCAATATTGTTGCTTCACATGTTTATGTCTCGGGCGAGATTTGGCTTGTTTTATGAGCAGTTTGGAAAGTTTGAATAATATTTGAAAAAACCCCGTAGGGTATTTTTGGTGGGGGAGAGTATAGGGATTGATATCGTGATAACCGATACCGATACCGATATGATCGGGATAGGGATCGAGAGAGGAGAAAATGGATGTCCGACCGAGATTCTGATTGTTGTTTCTAAGGCCGTTGTCGCCTTATTAAAGGTGTTTTAACCCAATTCCTGTCTGAGATCTAATCCTTCCTGTCTGTACCTAGTGAATCCCCTTATAAGGTAGCTTCCCAAGCCTGGCAAGCGTACACCCTGTATGCTACATGGGACCCGGCCCCGACTCTCGGGGGAAGAACATCGTCAGCTACCCGCTATTCCATTCGCCGCCGCTCCGTACGTACCCTGTACATACGTACGTTCGTTCCTCTGTCACTGACCTTTAGCTCTAGTATGGATTGACTGTGTGCGAATGCTGCAGAGCCTGAACTTGAATTTTGAGCCCGAGCCGACGCTTGAAGTTTACAGTCTTAAGCCTTCACTCTTATTGACTTGAGACAATGCAATTTGAGTATTGAGAGGTGAGATTTGAGTTATCAATCATGTGGATCGATACGTTACATGCAGTAAAGTTGCAATTAATGAAGGTCTTAGATCTCTAGTCTAGACTTTACTTTAGATTTGTGTGCTTTTTTTTTTTTTAATATTTTGAATTAGTTTTGTTCTTTCTTTTGTTTTGTTTGTTGTTGTTTTACTTCAATTTTCATTGGCGTGTATCATTATATCATTCAGTTATGAATATATACGCCGCCAGGGGCGTACGCAGGATTTTTCCAAGGGGGGGGTTTTAAAGTATTTTGCTCCCGAAAATTTGAAAATCGCGCCGGCCGAAAAGTCGCTCAGTGGGGGGGGGGGGGGGGGGGGGGGGGGTGTAAGCGGACACTTTTTTTTTTTTTTTTGGAGGTCAAAAAAAATCGCAACGACTCAGCCGGCCGAAAAGTCGCTCAGTGGGGGGGGGGGGGGGGGGGGGGGGGGGGGGGGGGGGGGTAAGCGGACACTTTTTTTTTTTTTTTTTGGTCTCGAAATTTCAAAATTTGACATTTTTTGTCGTTGGGGGGGGGGTAAGGTCACCTTATTTAGGTTAGCCGTGGGTATAATTTCTTTTTCTTTTTTTTTTTTTTTTTTTTAATAATAAAAAAAAAAAAAAAAAAAAAAAAAAAAAAAAAAGGGGGGGGTTTTAGGTTTTTTTATGGGGGGTTTACATACATAAAAATACCAAAGGGGGGGGGGTTTGAACCCCCAAAACCCCCCCCCCCCCTGCGTACGCCCCTGCACGCCGCTATTTCCAATGACCTTGTAGTTGTACATGTTCATTCGTAATTGTATCAGTGCAAAAATATCTCCCATGCTACCAAGTGATGCATTAATTTCATTAAAACAAATGCTAAAGAAAAGACTGAAGTCTAGTATTATGTCAAAACAATAGAATATTTCATGCATGCTAGGCACTCTGTACTAGATCTATGCAGTACTGGCGAATGAGTAGTGAATGTGATTGTGATCCCACAGCTACACATGTATGGTTGGGAGGCTGCAAGGTTTGGGCAGAGTTTGGTTGCTTTCATCACCTCTCTCAGCCTCTGCATATTGTATGGTCACTCATTTGCCACACATGCAATTTTGCACAAAACTGTCGTAATACGGAGTAAGTAAGGCACCATGCATGCAGCTTGAATGTGAAGGGTGGGTGATGAGCCCATTTATTTGTGAACAGCAACTCGAAGTCATAAATGAGACGAAGCAGTTGTTGCGGTTCTATTGGGTATGAGGCCAATCTTTATTTCATGCTGTTCAACTAACAAAAGAGGGTAGAAGACCCTTGACTGCACGAAGTTACTTCAGTTGATATTAAGGTGTCCAAAACCAACTATAGACATCAAGAATATCAGGATGAGACATCAATTGTATCTTCATGTAGGCACAGCTACAACCAGTCTCATCTCTGCTCACTGCATGTATGAGCTTTAACCTGCATGCAGTGAGTGTATGTTCACTGGGGCATATCACTCTTCTTTAGTTAGGTACATTCCTTTTACCCCTGACTAATTTGCATTATAAAGAAAGAGCTATTTCTCATTCCCTCACAATCTCCCCTGCTAAAATCAAAGTTTGTCCTCAAACTTTCCATATAGTTGCATACTAGGTACCAAGATACATGTACCAAGATACATGTACAGTATAAATTTGCCCTTGTCTCAAGATAAACATATACTTCTCCAGATATACATAAAAACAAAACTATTCTCCTCCCCAAATCCCAACTTTAAGTACATTTCTTTCCTATACCTGTATGAAAAGAACAAAAACTATAATTAATGTGTATGTTCACAAACACATCTTATAAATCAATATTTCCACTGTTTTCTTCAATAATATCGATTAAAGTTTTATGTTCACAAACGCTGATATCGTTCACAAGATTCCAACCGCTTTCTCCAGTAATAGTTCCATATCAGGTAGTAAGAGTTGCTATTAATATGACGTAGAGGTTTCATCCCAATGTAACTCGTAACTCGCGATTAATACCACTTTGGAGTCTGTCAATCAAAACTACACTATGTTCGTTCTGTGCACTTGGCTTTACTTTGGCATTACCATCAATGAAGTTAGCTGTCGCTGCAGACCGAGGTAGACGAAGAGGATTGCTGTGTTTCCCTTTAGTCGGCCTCAGGCTTCGACGTGGTCGTGGAGGTGGGGAAAAGAGGTCATCCTCATCACTGGATTCTGGTTCAGGGGTCCAGACATGTAAATCAGGCTGTTCGTCAGTGGACTCAGCTGGCAGATCCCTTACCACTATTTCAATGGCTGAGCTGGAGTCATCAGAAATGCTATCAGTCTGCTCTTGGGGGGTATTGCGTGTTCTCCCCTGTCTGGTTTTGAGAATGACAGGGTCTGATTGTTCACTGACTGGGCACACCTTTAGCTCCCTTCGGTTGACAGTCCGTGGACCACCACTTCCATCTGCTTTCTCAATAGCATAGACTGCTCCCTCTCCTGGTCGAGATACAATCTTGTATACCGTTGATTGCCAGCCATCAGCAATACCTTGAGGATGGCTCCTTAGGTACACTCTGGTGCCAACTGTCAGTGGTCTCTCTTTAGCAGATTTGTCGTAGTGTGCCTTGCGATAAACTGCTTCATGTTCATGAAAGTCTCTCCCCTGCTTTTTGGTAAGCCCATTGTAGAACCTTGGTGAGCTTAGCCAGCCAGTCTAGAAGCTGAAATTCTTCCAACTGTTCCCTGGGTTCCTCATTATCCCGCATTTCTCCCTCATCTTGGGTAGATTGGGAATAGACATGAGTGTGCTGGAGTTCCTCTGGCAACCGAGTAGCTCCCACTACCATACAACATCCATCAGAAGTATATGTCGCCTCTTGTGCAGTGTCGGGTGACGCATGGGGGCGTCGAGAAAAACCATCAGCTACCTTGTTTGACGCTCCAGGTTTGTATTGTACATCAAAGTTGAATGCAGAGAGGGCGCCAACCCATCGCTGTTCCACAGCCCCTAGTTTCGCCGAGTTAAGATGAGCCAGAGGGTTATTGTCTGTGAACACTGTAAATGTACTCCCAATAAGATAGTCTCTGAATTTCTCTGAAATTGCCCATTTCATCCCCAGTAGTTCAAGCTTCATACTGGAGTATCTTTCCATGTTCTTCTCTGCACCTCTGAGCGTTCGACTGGCATAGGCAATTACCAAACGCTTACCATCTTGTCTCTGGAAAAGAACAGCACCTAGTCCCTGTAGACTTGCATCAACCTCGAGCTCAAATGGTTTTGTGAAGTCTGCATAGCCAAGCACTGGCGGTTGACACAGTTTCTCTTTGAGCTCCTCAAATGCCGCCTGGTGTTCTGGTTCCCATGCAAAGGGTATTGTCTTTCTTTCTTTCCTTCTCTCAACTTGGATGGCAACCAGACTGTGCAGGGGACCAGCAGTCTGTGAAAATCCCTTTACAAATCGTCGATAGAAAGAGCAGAACCCTAGAAAAGAGCGTAGCTCTTTCAGATTACTTGGTGTTGGCCAGCTCTTTACCACCTCTATCTTGTCCGGATCTGTCTGCACGCCCTCTCTGGAAACTTTATGGCCCAAATACTTCACTTCTGGACGGAAAAGTTCACATTTTGAGGGCTTGATCTTTAGGCCATGCTCACGAAGCCTGTCAAATACGCGGTCTAGTCTCTCGAGCTGTTCTTCAAAGGTAGACGAATACACTAAAATGTCGTCCAGATAGCACAAGACGGACGAGAAGAACTGGTCCCCTAGGCAAATTTGCATAAGACGCTGGAACGTTCCTGGCGCATTGCACAATCCAAAAGGCATCCGTACATATTCGTATAAGCCGAAGGGTGTTGTGAAGCTTGTCTTGTGCTGGTCCCTCTCATCCATAGCCACTTGGTGATAGCCCGACAAGAGATCAAGTGTCGAAAACCATTGTGCGCCATTTAACGCATCCATTGATTCGTCAATCCTTGGTATTGGATAGGCATCTTTCCTAGTTTTCTGATTCAATTTGCGATAGTCCACACATAACCTCAATGAACCATCTTTTTTGCGAACCAATACAATTGGTGATGCATAAGGGCTTGTACTTTCCTTGATAACCTTTTTCTCCAGTAGCTTTCGGATATGCTCTCTAACTTCTTCCAGCTGGGATGGAGGGATACGTCTGTAAGGAAGCTTAACAGGCTCTTCGTCTACTGTTCTGATACGGTGGGTTACCGTTTCCGTGTGGCCCAAGTCCTCTTCTGAGGCAGCAAAGACATCACTATTTCGTAACAACAGTGCTTCTGCTTGTTGTCTCTGCTCCTCACTCAGTCCTTGCCACAGTAGTCCAGGTGTCTCTAGCAGTTTCATTGCACCTGTATCAGTTTGTTGGTCCCCACTTGCAACCATTCTTTGACACAGGACACTATTGTCATCGATCATCGATGCAAGTTGAAGAGATCCAATTGGAGTTCTGGTGTTTAAGAAGATATCCTCGTCTGTGGTATTGTATAATTGTACAGTTATTCTTCCGCTACACGAATGAGCTAGCGTCGGACTGAGGATGATTCCCTTCGGAGTTTGCACAATTTGGTCCACAATTACCGCAGTTTGGGTAGGACATGTTGGACCTGTCACCTCTATAGCTTGTATTGATTGAGCTGGGACTCTCACTTTCCCTCTTCCAGCTACACGAACAAGGCCCACAGTACTGTTCTTGTCGATCAACTTTTTGCTTGTGACAACTGATGCATCAGCTCCAATTACAGTTGCTAAGGTCTCAACTGGCAATTCTTGTAGAACATTCATTCCAAGCAGAATGGGATGTTTTGGTTTATGCGTTGTATTTGTTACTAGAATACCTCTTTCCCGAACTGCAATGCCAGCAATAGTCACATCAGCCTCAAAATATCCAGAATAAGGAATATCTGTCCCATTTGCTGCACTAAGAGAAATCCAGTTTAAGTCCTTCAGGGTCGATGGCGGAAATGATCGCTGGAAACAATCTGAAGTGATGGTTGTCACTTGAGACCCACAGTCTACCACACTAGTGAGTTCCACCCCGTTAATAGATATGACGCTCGTGGGGCAAATACCAATGAGCTTGTCTTGCTCTCCATTTCTAGAGCCCCTTCCAAATATCTCTGACGAGGCACCCAGGGCTTGGCTCTCAGCCCTGGGTGTATTCAGTTTCCCTGTTGCTGACTGTTTGACTGTCATGCCCTCTGTGTACGTGGATTGCCCCCAGGATGAGGACTCTCACACTCCCTTGCATAATGACCCATTCGGTGGCATCGATGGCACTCAATCTTACTCTTGTCTAGAGGGGGTCTCCTGGCACTCCTGGCATTGTCCTGTCTCTCCTCTAACTGACTAAGACGAGAGTTGAAAATGCCCGGCTGTGCTCTCATCTTGTCAAGTACCTCTGTTTGGCCTTTGATCGCTGCAGTGAGCCCCTCTACCAGCTTTCCCATCTGTGCTGTGGCTTCGGCCTGGTAGGTGGTGCATTTCTTTTTGCGTGGATTGATGCCCTTCAGTTCTTCCTCATCCATCTCCACCGCCCAGTCTCGTACCTCTAGAAAAGACAATTCTGGCTTTTCTTTAGACAACCGCTTCACTTCTCTCCTGAGTACTGGGTCACTCAACCCATCTCTAAACTGTTCTTTGATGATATTCTTTGACTCAGGAGCTCCTGGTTTGCGTTGCAATCGAGTCGCAAATGCAAGTAAGGCATATGCGTACTGTGCCACAGACTCATCTTCATTTTGTACTCGGTTATATATCTGCCGCATCAGTTGACTAGCATTCAGTTTGTCCCCAAAAGCTTCCAATAAGATGTTCATTATTGACTCTGCATCCTTCTTTTCTCTATCTTGGCGATGTTGCACCTCCTGCCTTGCAGATCCTTCCAAGTGAGCTAGCACGTAGTCAATAGCACTCTCACCCGTCAGCTTTCGAAGTTTAATTCCTGCCCTAATGTCCTCCACAAACTCTGAGACCAACATGTTTTCAGTGCCACTAAAGGGCCTGATTTTCTTTTCCTTGGGAGGGAAATACACTTCCCGACTTTTCAGCTCCAATGACAGCTTTTCCAGCTCCTCCTTCATCTCTTCCATGGTCATCATCTTCCTACCCTCTTTTGTCTTGTACTCCTTGATCGTTACACACCTGGCCGAGCCAATAGTTCTCAGTTGTCTGAAGAGAAACCGCACCCCATCCGTACTACCAAATGTGAGGGTATCGACTCGAAGTCATAAATGAGACGAAGCAGTTGTTGCGGTTCTATTGGGTATGAGGCCAATCTTTATTTCATGCTGTTCAACTAACAAAAGAGGGTAGAAGACCCTTGACTGCACGAAGTTACTTCAGTTGATATTAAGGTGTCCAAAACCAACTATAGACATCAAGAATATCAGGATGAGACATCAATTGTATCTTCATGTAGGCACAGCTACAACCAGTCTCATCTCTGCTCACTGCATGTATGAGCTTTAACCTGCATGCAGTGAGTGTATGTTCACTGGGGCATATCACTCTTCTTTAGTTAGGTACATTCCTTTTACCCCTGACTAATTTGCATTATAAAGAAAGAGCTATTTCTCATTCCCTCACACATCAGCATGAAGAAAACCCTGCAAATCAATCAGATGTGCCAAACATAAATACAAGACAAGTATAGATTCTTATCAACATATATCTGATACATAGTATACAACAATGTGGGCGAGGTAAACAGACAGTAAATTATCACACTGTTGGTTTACACTATATTACATAAACTGTGACATCATGCATCAATGATAATATAATAATCAAGACAATATCATTGTCTTTAATTAGCACATATATGAAAGTACATATTCAAAATGCATCAATAAACAACTTTACATCAATTAAACAATGTATATATATATATATATAATCAAATCCTACCCAAGGTCTCTGAAGATACAAGCCGGAGCAGCTCCCGGCTCTCAAAAGACAACACAGACGTCCCAGCTAGACCGCAATATGATAGCTTCCAGCAAACCTCGCTAGCATGTCATCTATAACAAATTATTAAAACATTCTTATAATATACTAATAACATGTTACATAAAGTAACTCACCAATTAAATTATCATACAAATATTCCATGGGCGCCGCCATCTTTATCACAATATTAACATCATACGCCCTCAACGGCGAAATCATTACAATCAATAATTCACGCACTAAATACAGGTAGGCGTTAACCACTAACCATTTAAATGACAATTTATCTAAACATCATATAGAATAAATGTAATAACATTTATTTAAACGATCAATTGATTTACTGGATACAATATCCCTATGAAGACATACTATTCTGACTAACGGAAGTTGTCAAGTACAAAATCAAATACATTCTCCTTCCAAAATAATCCTTATTTTCCTCTCCTAAAGGACATAAAAACATTTCATAGACACGTATCAAAGCTTACAATCTTTACTATCAAAGTGACATTTAAAGAAAACAACTTACTTCTTCAAAGGTGTAAAAACGTAACAAGGACTTTGCACACTAATATACGGCCCGACACACGCACAACCTCCTTCGCCCATGACAAGATGCAATGTGTGCCTACGTATCTGCTATGTCAGGCAGATTCCCGCGCCCACATATAAAGACCTATCACAATTCTATAAACAAAATATCCTTCCTCTTTTTGCTATTCTTGTACAAACACATTTTGAATGAAGTAAAAATTAGTTATTACACATTTAGCAATCTTATTCCTTTTTTACATAGACTCACAATATATCAATTCTTCCTCAAGATAACAAAACAAACTTATAAATCAAGGAACTACATTTCATTCACCGTATTTTTAAACGGCAGTTTTATGCAAATTATACAAAGTCATTTGCATAAGAAAAACACGTATAAATCCAATTTCCTACATTTTCCCCGCTTGGGAATCTTTTGCCCACAAAAGAATAAAATGAATTACAGGTAAATTTCAAATTCATCTCTGTTTACAAACATATATGATATACATTATTATAAATTGTTTTACATATGTTATACACATACCAGTTTTGTTTATATATACATGTAGTTTACATTCCAAAACACTCTTAATACAATTTGTTGCACTCAGATGACCTGAAAATAATCTGTAATCCAACATTAATACCTGTATGCAAATTACATCTGATTAAACGATATTCTTTTGTATGCATTTACACATACAAATTTAAATGCCAATAGAATAAGCATACATATGCAAAGTATCATCAAAACAGTGATTTTCTTCTCTTCTTCTCACATATATATATATATATATATACCCTATAGTTGACATACGTTGTTTCAATACTCAAAGCTAAACTGCATATTCATCAACTCCACAAAATACATAAGTCATTTGCATAAGAAAAACACGTATAAATCCAATTTCCTACAAAACCATACATGTAGGCACCATTTGATGAAAGGATAACTTTGGTGGAGGCACAATCGCTTTGCAAATTACCCATTTCTGGTCTTGATTAGCTCCATGACAACCCTTTAAACAGTAAACACCAGTATAGATCAATCTTGCACTGGAAACAGACAATAAACTTGAAGCCTTTGGTATATCTATACCATTGAAAGACAATACTAATTTAGAACTTCCCTCAAAACGAAAGGGCTTGAAAATGGCTTTTAGTGGGAACATAACGACCATTAGTTGTCAAATCGACTTAAGTGATTGCAATCACCTAAGTAGTAGTCTGATTTTAAAATGGTTGTATGTTTTGTGCTGCACAAAGATCCAATCAGTTTAATGTTGGCAATAGCAAGTAGTGTCAGTGGGTTTAGACAAATGCTAATGTACCTGTTAGTGTTACAGCTCATTTATGTATGTTATTACGAACAACAACAAAAATGTCAGTCAGTCACTCAATAGTGTCTGACGGTGAAGTCTTGAAGGGAAACAGTTTCCTTGCATAGTTTGAATACTAGGACACTGATAATGTTTAAATTTCACAGATATGACATGCATGACATATATATTCATGATTCCTGCAAAGTTCTACAGAATTTGATGTTGGCTGCAAAAGGGACATAGTACCTTTAAGATGTATACTTTCATTTACTGAAAATTTGATTAGGTCATACCAATTATAAGAGAATGAGAGCTCAATGAGTAAGTCAATGTCCCTCCAAATGTTTTTTTTTCTTCTTCAAATATGGTCAAACTACATCAATGCAAAGCTCTTGATAAGAGAAATCTAGGGGTGAAAGAAGATTTAAATTGGATATTGCTTTATTAAGTTATGGCTTGTCAAAGATACTCATCTCCTGTGGGTCTTTTGCCACGCTTCTTGGAAAATAATTAAAAAACAATAAATATGATCTGCTCGGTGACCTTAATCTTTATCATTGGGCTATTAGAAATGTATACTACTTACAGCCCCACTGCACTAGTTTGGCCATGAGGGATTAGACCTCCCTGCATGGTCACTGACAGGTGGTTATCTCATCAAATCAGCTCTCAATAAACATAAGAAAAAGAGGATTACAGGGGACCAACAGGCACCAATTAGGCATTGTTTGCTATATAGAGGGCGCAAGTAGCTATACGTAGTGCAGTGGGGCTTTAAAACAAAATACAGCTCTAGATGACATGATGACTTTTATTTTGCGCTGTGAATGAAACCCGGGCACCCTGATTGACGGCTACACACACAAACAAAAATCACAAAATCATTGTTATCTGCCCAAATACAGCATTCATCAAAATATATGAACACAAATATAACACATCTTCTTGGCTGGTCCCAGCCATTCCCCCAATAATGGGTTTCAGGAGGAGGGAGCAAAAAAGTTTATGGCCTCAAAAGCCCCCAAAATGTTACAGTATTATGAAATGGACATAGTGAATTGAAACCCTCATGGATCTTTATTCCATCTGTTTTATGAACGTAATGTAGATAGTTCTAATTATTGTTTTCAGGTATTGTTGCCCATGTCATCACCATTTTCCAGAGAACTACATTTCTGTCAAGTGAGAAGGACATCTTAATACACCATGGATGAATTCTGCCTTCTCTATCTACTCCTGATCCTCTTAATGAGATCTGGTGACGTTGAAACCAATCCAGGTCCTAACACTGCAGAAAGGTATGCATACCGGTAATTATACTGGCTTATTTGAGGTCATCGCGTCCAGTCGGGTGGTTGTCTTGCACAACATTTCGTAGAACAAAAGATTGTGTGAAGATGCACGTTCAAAATGCGATCTTTAGTAGCTTTGCCACAGGGTTTTCAAAAAGCAGTGGCGGATCCAGGGGGGGGGGGGGGGGGCGGGGCCAGGCCCCTTCCCCTGGCCAAAAAAAAAAGAAGGTTAAACATCCTTTTTTGTAAACAAAACAAGAAGACGGGCCCTTTCCCCTGGTGCTCAAGAAAGGGGGGGGGGGTGGATGTTGAGTTTTAAAAAATAGCACCCCCCCCCCCCCGTTAAGCTGGGCCTAAACAAATGCTCGATACCCACTTTCACATAATAAATCTACATGACATTGGTCTTTCAGCAGTATCTCACATATTTTTGCTCTATTTTCTTCAAAATTTGAGTATGTTATAGCTGATATTATGAACTACTGTAAGTGTGCCTTTTATTTTTTGATCAGATCATGTCAAAGTTTCCAATTGAAATTTGAAATTGCGACTATGCCAAGGCCGTTTGTTAGCTTTGCATGTACGGTAATGTCTATAGGACATATTTTGGTCCATTGGTTAAAGCACTCGACTCCCATTATTATTGGTATTATTATTACTATCATCACCATTATTGTATTTACTGCCAGACTCTGCTTTTGGGGGAGTGATTACCTTTGCCAGAACAATACCGCCGGCCCTCACATGCAATTTCAATATTTGGGGCAATATTTTTCAAATGTTAATTTCACAGGCAATATATATTCTGATATCCCAGGTTGTTATATAGCATGCTCGCGCACATGATACAAGCCAATAGGATGCACTCTACCTTATATCCTATCATACCCAATTGATTTATTATTCATGTTACAGTACCGTTAGTGAAATGGAGTTCCTGAAGCTGGCCCAGGACATCGCACCATCTTACTTCAATGCTGTTGGGATATCTCTAGGGTTCTCCTATGCTCAACTACAGGCAATCCTGGCTGAGAATTTGAAGAACTACACCAATGCGTTACTGGATGTGTTTATGAAATGGAATGTCAAGCAGCAACCTCCTCACTCAGACAAACGACAGCTTTTGGCAGACAAACTACGAGAGATAGACTTGGGTGGCCTTTCAGACGGATTAGTCAATGGACCTCCAATTCCAAACAGCGCAGGTGAGCAGATACTAATACTTGCTACCCCAGCGCCATATATTATAAAGCCTATTGATTGATCGTAAAGTTCATATTGAGCGTTAGTCTATGGCTCATTGTGTATTGTTCAAACTTAAGATCAATCATAACTCTTTATGATACGGGGCCCGGAAGACATAGAAACTACCTTTGTTAATCCTAGATATTTTCTGGACACCAATATACTTACAAGTGCTTTGAGTGACAGCAGAACTCAGTGTACATGTACATGTATCTATATATATTCTGATCATGATATTTAAAGATCGATTGAAGCCCTGATCTTAACTTAATTTAGGCAGAGGCATACTTGTACGGGAGATGCAGTCGTATATTTGTCTTGTTTTTTCAAAATGAAATGTGTGATTGTCAGGGAAGCTCTGCATTGCTGAAATGTCCTAGGAAATATTATTCCAGTGATATTCATCTACAAGTACAGTGTACATGTTTACACAAATTACTCAGATTTAAATGCCCTTAAAATTGAATAGGGTCACATAAATTCAGACAAACTTGTAGGACTTTGTGTCTTTAAGTACAGGGCCCCCTGGAAAACAGTACTTTGATTACTGATGGGGCTACCCCTGTTTAAATAAATAAAACATAATGGAGTACATGCACCTAGTTGTAGGTCACACTATCAGTCTCGGACCTTTACAATCCTTTCAGATGTATCAAAATATGTTTACATGTAATCATGTGAATATTGATTATCTATGTATTTTCAGGAGGGCCACCAAGACTGCTCGAATCACAGACCAAACCTCCTTCAGCTGAATCTCAGACCAAACCACTTTCTCCTGAACTGGTTGAGCGGTGTGCAAATGATTTCAAGTTCAAGTACAGGTCAACTGTCTGTAAGATCAGAGCTGATCCTCTCAATCCTGCTTCCACTGTGCAGCTTAAAGACATGTATACTAATCTCGTCTTACAAGAAGAACATGGGACAGAGAAGCGAATGCTGGATTACAATGATATCCTTGATCTCAAAGTCAATGGAGAGTTCCCCAAGCGGATCATGGTTCAGGGAGAGGCAGGGGCTGGAAAAACTACACTCTGTGCTAAGATTGCCTGGGACTGGGTTAAAGGAAGGCATTTCAGTCACTTTGTGTGGGTCTTGATTGTTCCTCTACGTGAATTTAAGCAACACACTATTGGCCAGATTGCAAAGTCTTATCTGGCCAAAAACAATCCAGCAACGGTTTCTCAGATTACTGAGTATATCCGGTCAAACCCTGACAAGGTATTCATCGCTTTCGATGGGCTAGACGAAGTCAGTGGCAAAATCACGAAGACAGAATCTTGCGAATCACAGCCTACTGATCAAATGCAACTTCAGCCATTACAGCCAAGTGTCACCTCCTCAGAGGCATGTGGAAGCTCATCTGATATTGGACTTGTAGATATTCTTTGCTCAGATCAACTTGCCTCTTGCCCAGTCTTGGTGACCACTCGCCCATGGAGAGCAGTAGAGATTAGATCAGATGGTGATCTAATGAAGCTCTATACATTCATTCGTGTTGAGGGTTTCAGCAGAGAGAATTTGTCAGTTTACATTCACAAATACTTTCCAAAGAATGATGATAAAGCAAATCAGCTTATCCAGTTCATCGGTGGGAATGATGTCCTATCTGAAAACATGGCTCACTATCCTATATATGTAGCCATGCTGTGTCTTATGTGGAAAGAAATTGACAAGCAAAAACTAAAGAAAATGAAATCACTGAAAACTTTTTCTCAGATATTCAAAGAAATGATTGCCTTTCTAAAAGAACATTATGCTCAGAAAGAGGTGAAGAAAGTAGGCAGCCCCTCACTTATTGCCCATTTGAAAAAAATTGATAAGGACCTTGTACCTATTGCCAAACAGGCCCTCAATGGTCTGCTAGAAAATACTTTGATTTTCAGTGAAGATGATTTTGAAATATGCCCAGAATCCAAGGACACTGCATGTCGGGTTGGGATTTTGTCTCAAGAGGAGAGAATTACCACCGCTAACACGGATACACATGAGAGGCATTCTCACGTGCAATTGCCAGTTTTCTTCCCTCACAAACTGTTTCAGGAGTACATGGCTGGAGTCCACCTTGCTTCCCTCTATGGATCAGATCGTATTGAAGATCGTAATGAATGCAACAGGCTGATTGAGCAAGTGGTGCTGCCAAGGAAGGAGGAGTTTAGGTATCTCCTGTACTTCACCGTGTCACAGAACAAAAGTGTTGCAACCCATGTAATGAAGTCTATGCTACATGGAATATCATACATGAACAGAGATTTCATTGTTGATTTAGCCTTTGAGAGTCTGGACCCAGATGTAGCAGCCTTGGTGAAGGACAGGGTTTCGTCAGAGGAGGCTATGCTGACCATTGACATACACATGACAGCACACACTGTAGCTGGGTATGCATTCATTTGTCCACATGTGGTAAGTTTGATCATAGTTTAATAAACAAAGTTAGTGCATCCATTTTTGTACAAGTTTTTTACTTTTATGTCTTTTGCAATTTTCTTACCATACAACACTATAACCATGGAAGGGTTCATAAAGGAGATTTAACCCTAAAAAGACTGGGTGGGTTGATGTAGCCCCCCCCCCCCCCCCTCTATTTTCATGATTACTTTGTAATGCTTAAATATTTATGATGCCACTTCATGATTTTTTCCTTAAAGTCTTGGGCATCTTTTGAAACAAAATTTGGGGAAATCGGACCTACCGTTACAAAGTCACCTGACCTTTTGTCTTTGCATGCCAGCCCGAAAGTATCTAAATAAAAAAAGGGTACTTCTTCAGCCAGGCATGATGGAGCAACATTGTATGGCCACAAAAACTTATCCATTTCAGAACTTTAGAGGATGCTATTTATAGCATGCGTGACTATTGATGTGTGAAATTCAGCAGAAAAGTGTGCAATTCAAAGATAAAGATGCTGTAAAATTAAAAACAGAAAAAAATTGATATGAAAAAGTTTTGTTTGTTTTTCCTTTTCATTCGTCAATATTTAAAGAATTTTAGGGTTCTTGAAAGAGTTGATTTTGGTCTTAATTTAGAGTACGGTATGCTAAGATGGCATTTCTTGATGAGATGAGCAACTCTTGCACTATCTAGAGTAATTTGTTAAAATTCTGTAGCATCTAGGATCTATATAGTGGAGATAGGTAAGCTGAAAGAAATTAAGGCAGGAAAACGGACCACAAACGGTCAAAATGAGGCCTGGAAGTCAGTTTTTAGTGCACACGATGGGATAGTAAAGAATAAACAGACAAAATCTGAAAGGACTTGGGATAGAGAAAGGGACCTAATTTGGAATAACAAGCACTGTGTGCAAAACGAATGTGATTTGGGTGGAAGAGGAATAAGAAACAGAATTCAGATGAGGACGTCAACGTAATTACATTGAAGCTATGTACTGGCATGTGCATATGGTGCATCTATACCTTTTAGATGAGACAAATTTAGTAAAAGGGAACTTCATCAATAGTCAGCACATTTTCATCCCATCCAGAAAAATATATACTTTGCTTTAATAATTGAGATCCAAATTCTTGGTTTATAAATGTTTAATAGAGCACAAAGGAATCTGTTTGATATTCTTGGCCCTATGTAACATTGTTGTTATTGATATGAATCATATTGAAGCACACTTTGAATTTGATAGCATTTGCAGCTAGGGCATTTAGAACTCTCAACATACATGACTATTGTATTCTGTAGATCAATTCATCCTATCTTCTGCATTACTCTCCCATGGTAAGACTGAATACATGTACATTATGTGCTCATGCAGGGGTATCCATATTTTACTTCTTTTCTCCTTTGGGAGCCTATGTTTTTGCTTTGTATCCACCATTTTAATTAAGTGATTGTGTTCCTAGTAACATTTATAAATGAATACCGTATAGTATGAGGCACCAGATGGTGTAAAGTTAATGATCTCCTTTGAATCCTGTTCTTAGACTTATACTCTCCTTTTACTTAGGATTCTTGATTTAGTACATTAAAACTAAAATAAGATATTTCTACAGTCGCAAAAATAGCTTTATTTATTTCCCTTTCCCTCTTAAAACTCTCTGTAGTTCTAGTAGCACATCTAGGGCAACCGCTCATGTAGACTACACATGTATGCCTAACATCCAAGTAAAAGCCTATATTCTGCATCCCATCAGTAATCACTTCGTCATTTTATCCAGGTTGAACTCTTCATTGAGAGTGCTTGTGGACCTTCTATGTCACTTGATGTTGCAGAGATGATATGCTCCATTCCATCCTTGAAGGTAGTTTCTCTTCATGGTACATTCCATCATTGTTTTTTTGCAACACTTGCAACGAAAGGAAAAGAATCAAAGGTGAGCATTTCATCCACAATTGTAATGCATGTACAAATGTTTAATTTTATTTCACCCCATTATTACCATCTCTTCCCTTTTACATTTTGATTTCCTTTAATTTTTGTTAATGTCACATGCTGGTTCTTTTGACCGAAGGATATCAATGGTCGTTTCACTAAGGCGGCACCAGTGTTAACAAAAGCCTTTAAGTTTGAATACTCACCATGGAAACCTAGAGAGTGGGCGGGGAGTAATATGCAATCAGTCGTATGCATATAACTTGAATGCCCTAAAAGAAACTCACATGTAGGAAGATCACAAAATAATTATGTACTTAAAGGGAAAGTCCGCCCTGATATTAAGTGGGTTTTAATTAAATCAGAAAAATAATGGAAACAAATTAGTGAAAGTATGATCAATATCTGACTAAAGATACAAAATTTATTAATTTGTTATGTTGTCCTCAGTGGAACACATATTTACGACACACTGTGATTTACAAACCTGTATCTTTTGATACAGGTTTTCTCAGTACAAGACATTTCATAAACTTTCATTTTCTTAGTTATTAATAATGGAATAGATTTGTTTCATGTAGGGGTTGCATAAAAACTTACTGGTATTTGTGATAATTGTATCCCCCGGCAGTATGCCGGTGGGGTACTTTGGATTCAGCAGCGTTATACGCCGCCGCGTCCGCCGCCTTGTCATATTCTTGTGTGCGCTCTAACTGCCACATTCCTTGACAGATTTCTTTCAAATTTTGTATGAAATCTACGCACATATAACTTTTGGTGATGCTGTCACCAGTGTTCGTTTATGTTAGGGTCAAAGGTCATATTTTGGTGGGTGTCTAGTGTGTGCTCTGCAGGTCATATTTCATGATAGATTTCTTTCAAATTTTGTATGGAGATGGTTCTTGGTACAATCTATGCATCTTCACTTTTGGGCGATGCTGCCCTCATTTTTCCGTCTCTTACATGTATATGGTCAAAGGTCAAGCGTCTTTTATACGCTCTAACTGCCACATAGTTTCTTGACAGATTTCTGTCAAATGTTGTATGGCGGTGTGTCAATCTATACATCTTTAGTGTTTGGTGATGCTGCCACCTGTATTCTGTCTGTTATAGGGTCAAATGTCATATTTTGGTGGCTGTCTTTTATGCACTCTTACTGCCACATTTCTTGATCGGACAGATTTCTTTCACATTTTCTACAGAGATGCATTATACTCTAATCTACACACAATGTTTTGGTGATGCTGCTCCTAGTCTTGACAATAGTCCGAGCTGTTGTATCTCTGATACACTATAACATGTGTGCTTTACCCGAGAGCTAAAGGGGCTTTCACACCGGGCCTTGCGTAGAGTTGCGTAGAGTTGCGTAGAGTTGCGTAGCGACTACGCCGATCGTACGCAACCCTACGCCGATCGTACGCAACCCTACGCAACTGTACGCGGAGGGACGAAAATGGGTACGCGAGATGAACGCAAAAAATTAAACATGTTTATATTTTTTCGCGTACCTTCGGCGTAGACTTTTTACGCAGAAACTACGCAACTGTACGCCAAGCCTACGCAACTGTACGCCAAGCCTACGCAACCGTACGCCAAGCCTACGCAACAATACGCTACCCTACGCCAGTCCGACGAAGCATTAAAAACGTATACAGATTTGTTGTTGTATATACCTGGATGTAAACTTGGCAGGTATTGATCATTATTTTGAAGGGAAATGCTATTTTTCTTTACATGTGTGCGTTCTCACATTTATTCTGTTCATGAAGAAAAAATGTTTCTTTGACTTTATGTTGTATTCTTGCTTGTAATTCCGTTTGTACTACTACAAGGATTTTCAGACTGACATGTTTTGCTTGTTATGGTTTATTCAATTTGTGATGTTGACATCTCAGGCTGTTGATATAATAAACAGAGATAAGACTCACAAACTGATGCCTCATGCGAAATGTTATTATGTTTTGTGGAAATCTGTATGTATTTGTGTCGGTTTGTTTGCTGTGTGTACGTTTATGGCCCTGTTTTTGTATGTTTGTAAAATAATTTTGTTTAATTGAAATGAGCAAAGAAATAATTTTGTCTCACTCTGTTAGTGACACTGAGTGAGTGTGTATGTCAGAAGTAATAAATGACTAACATTTATATCATTACATTTTCACATACATATACGCTACGGACAAAGGACAACAGCTTTCGTCTTCAAACTTTCAGGAAACTGTTATGGAATGATATTTACAAATGAGTGAAAAAAAAGGGATATGGTCAACAAATATCAGACTTCTGTCCACATTTATTCACAAATCAAAATAAGCGCTCTTTTGTTGGCGTTTTGAGGTATCGAATCACATCACGTGACCTTGCAATGTACATCAACAGAAAGTTCATTTATTACCCTTGTGAATGAGTATAATAATGTAGTACATCCACAAAAATGTCGGCATTTTTTGGAAAATAATATCTTGAACAAATTAACATTACTGCAAAATAGCCTCAGCAGTTGTTAATACCTACTAAAAAATTGAAAATATAACGGTCAAAACCGTGTACCAAATGCCACTTTTGGCAACCCTACGCCAGGCCTACGCAAGCGTACGTAACCCTACGCCAGGCCTACGCAAGCGTACGTAACCCTACGCCAATTGCCTACGCCGTAGGTACGCGGTGCCTACGCACAGGGTACGTAACTATACGCAAGCCTACGCAAAACCTACGCAGGGACTACGCCGAAGCATCAATTTATTCATGAGTACGCAGCTTAACTTCGGCGTAGTCGGTACGCAACACTACGCAACACTACGCAACTCTACGCAGATCCGGTGTGAAAGGGGCTTACGGGAGTGTCCTTTCTACTTGGCTGCTGGTAGTGAAGTGGCTTGGAAGTTCAAAGCAGTGACATTCTTCCTATAGTGGTAATGGTATGCTATTCAGGTATCCATCTACATGTATTGTCCTATTGTCACTGGCTGGTATGTACATTACATTGGCATGTACATTACATTGGTATGCATTGCAGCTGGTATGTCTACTATGTTGTTCCATATATACATAACATGCCTTCCGCATCACATTTTTTGTTCATCATGAAAATAAAATATCATTTCCATAATTCCATGTATCTCATAGATTCATCACAATATCGTCAAAATTAATTCTTCTTCTTTGATGCACTCACAGTGACTGTTGAAATTAATGATAGACCAGTAATTATGGAAGTTGATACTGGTGCGTCAATGAGTGTCATTCCAGCAGACTTGTATCATGTGAATTTGCAGCACGTAAAACTGGATAAACCTACTTACAGATTCAAGTCCTACTCAGGGACATTGCCTCTATTGGGTCAAGCCCAAGTCAAAGTGCAGTATGGTGACAAAATCATGTCTGACGTCTTGATTGCAGCAGATATCAAGGACCAGCCAGCAATTCGTGGTAGGAATTGGCTCGAAAGCATCCAGCCGAATTGGAGATCGGTGTTCAAAGTTGCACCAGTGAAGGATGATCCATTTCAAGGAAGTACCCAACATGGACTGTCTGAAATTCCTCTTTTCAGCTTAGCAGCGACCTCTCTACGTCATCCTTTTGTTTCAGGGAGGGAAGAGGGGATCTTTGTCCCTCCTTCGAACATAAAGGTTGACACAAAATCCCTGCCACTGCCGGGGATGCATTCGCATTGCGCAGAAATACAGATTGCAATATTTCTAGTTACATTTAGGGTAAATGTATGATTGAAATTTTCTGATGGGAAATTTTTTTTTTTTAAATTAGCTTATTACAAGGTCATACTCTAGGTCAGAAGACCTTGCAAGATACAATATACGTCACATAAATGCCAAATTGGTTTGTATTGAACACATCTTCAAATATCAATAACTTTGTTATATTAAATCGGTTGTTGCGCGCGCGCATGCTCAAATTTTAACCAACCTGTTTTTTCTTATTTTTCTGCTTCTATCAAACCAACTTAATATTGGGTGGCCTTCCTCCCCTTTCATATGATAGACACATGTATTATAGATGTGATTAGAGATATTTCACTCAAGGCAGTTTTGAGGAAAAACAATATAGAATTGATTTTTCTTATGATTATGACTAGAAGTGAAGCTTTATAGCATGTGTTGTATAACATCGGGTACATAATGATATAGGTTTTCTCGCCCAATTTCATCAGAGTTGCATTCGATTTCATGAATATGCGTTCAAGTTCTAACAATTTTCGTCAACTTTCTGCTCTCATGGTTCATTTACCTTCTTTGAGCATTCAATGTCGTTTTATATCATTCCTTTTAAATTTTATTTCATTCAATTTAGAGAGAAATCCATTCAATTTAGTGACACAAAGTTGTCATTCAATTTCGCGCCAGCTGGATAAACGTTCAATTTCGTCCTTAATACCAATTTCAATTTCATTTATAGGCACACACCTTTGCACTTTGAACGTTCGAAATAAATTAAAATAAACAATTTTTGTAGTTCTATGTAATTCTTACCGCAATTTGTTCATGTAAGATCGCGGTCAAAATGGATTGAAAAGGGTGAGAAGGCAAGCAAATATTTTTTACAGTTGGAAAAGCGCAATGGACAGAAAAAAGAAATAGAAAGTTTATATGTGAATGGAAAAACTATTAATGATGATGAAAAGGTTTTACAGGAAATTCATAAATATTTTGAAAAGGTGTATGTTAAAGAATGCACGAATGTTCATGTAGATAACTATTTTAAAGATTTAATTATTAGTACTCTGACCGATGAAGAGGCATCGAAGTGTGAAGGGTTGCTAAGTGAAAAGGAATGTAAAGACGCATTGCAATGTATGGGTAATAACAAAGCCCCTGGAAGTGATGGTCTTAGTGCCGAGTTCTACAAGGTTTTTTGGATAGAAATTAAAGATTTGGTTATTGCAAGCTTAAATGAGGGGTATCACAAACAAAAATTATCTTCTTCCCAAAGGCAGGGTCTTATTACTTTGTTATTTAAGAAGGGAGATAGGGGTTATTTAGATAATTGGAGACCAATTTTGTTATTAAATAATGATTATAAAATTGCGGCGAGAGTACTGTCTAAAAGACTTCAACGTGTTTTATCAAGTATCATTTCAACTGATCAAAGAGGTTTTATAAAGAAAAGATCCGCAGCAGAAAACATACGATTAGTACAAGATGTAATCGACTATTTAAAGACATCCAATAGTTCGGGAATTATATTCTTTTTGGATTTTAAAAAAGCGTTCGACAATGTTTCTCATTTTTTCCTATTTCATGTACTACGTAAATTCAATTTTAAAGAATCTTTTATATCCTGGATAAAGACCTTTTATACTGACGCCATCGGTCGTGTAATGAATAATGGATGGATTTCAGAAAAGTTAGTTATTGGAAGAGTTGTTCGCCAGGGTTGCCCATTATCGGCATTACTTTTTAACATAGTAGTCAAAATATTAGCATGCAAAATAAGACAAAATAAAAACATTAAAGGGATTGATATATTCAGTGTTGATTTAGGTATTGATAGTTTAAAAATTTCTCAATATGCAGATGACACAACATTATTTGTGGAATCTGTTAATGATATATAATATATTATGAATGAAATTAACGAGTTTGGAGACTATGCAGGTCCGAAAATAAATTGGAATAGACAGAAGTTATGAAACTGAATACTGTAAATTATTTTGTTCATGATAATGCCATTATATATACTGATCAACCTGTAAAATATTTAGGAGTATATGTAGGCGAAAATAAGAAATTATTACAAGATTTAAACTGGAATGTAAAAATAGATAAAATTCGAAATGTATTAAATATGTGGAAAATGAGAGATCTTACTTTTTATGGCAGAATAATTATTTTGAAAATGTTAGCGGCATCACAAATTGTATATACCGCAACTGTTGTACCAGTACCAAAACATATTTCACAGATATTGAACAGACTACTATTTTGTTTCTTATGGAACTCCAAAAAAGATAAAATTAAACGTAATGTAATTATAAGTGATATTGAAAATGGTGGATTGAATATGATTATATTGCTAGTAAAATATCTTCACTTCGTTTGGCATGGATATCTCGTTTTTTTAATAATGATGGCTCTTATTGGAAAAATATGTTTAGATACTGGTCTGACAAAATAGGGGGTTTGCCACTATGTTTACATTTCAACTGTAACATAAAGGATATGAATTTATTATGCTCTAAACATAATTTGCCAGAATTCTATGTAGATCTTTTTTGTACTTGGTCAGAACTAAAATTCATTGATATGTTTAAAGTAAGAAATATTCCAAATGAAATTATTTGGAAAAATAGTAACATTACCTTTAAGAAAAAAATACTGTTTTATCGAGAATGGCAAGAGGCCGGTTTATTGAAAATTCATAATTTGATTACAAATGGTATTTGGAATGATTCTACAATACTAAATACAAAAGTGAAAGCACATCAACTCTTATTTGATTTTAAATATACAAAATTTAAAAAAGCATTTCCACAGTGTTGGTTGGATAGATTAAGTTATGAATTGAACAAGAATGTGATATTTCGAATATGATAGAAATAGAAACAGGGGATAAAGTGAATGTTTTTGTTATGAAGGTGAAAGATTACTATAGTTTGTTATTACGTAAAAAGTCAAAAGAACCAAATATCATTTACTTTTGGAATTTCTTTCTAGATTTGGACAATGACTTTGTTTGGAAAGATGTATTTTTATTTAAATTAAAGCAAATTCGTAATAATAAAGTTAAACAATTTAATTTCAAGATGATTCATAGGTTTATTGCCTCAAAAGAAAACTTATATAAATGGCAAATTGTTAATAATAATTTATGCAACTCTTGTGGACAAGTTGACTCAACTTTTCATTTTATGTTATATTGCAAGGATGTGACTTTGTTTTGGAAAATAATTTGTAATTTGATATTTAATTTATTCCAAATAGAAATACAAATAGACCAGAAGATAATAGTTGTAGGTAAGGATATTGGAAACAAAAAATATTCACTTCTGAATATTATTTTAAATTATGCGCAATATGCAATTTATAAATGTTACGTTAAGAAGATTGTTAATGGTTCTGTTTACTACCCACATACTTTGTTTTTTTAATTCAAGTCGTTGCTAAGATCATTTTTAAGATATGAATGTGTTAGCAAAGAAAATAATACTAAGCTGGAAGAATTGTTGAATGTACTTTAATCTTTAGCCTATGTTAGGTTTCACCCAATCATTGAATTATTAATGTACAAATGTATTATTATTATGGAAATAAAAACCTCGCTTGAGGATAAGAGAAAAAAATAAAAAAATAAAATAAAGAATAACATAAGAGAAGGTAATAGAAGGAGAAAAAAAAAGAATAACATAAGAATAGAAGGAAGAAAAAAAGAATAACATAAGGAAAGACAGAAAGAGAAAAAGAAGGAAAACAAGGTATAGCATATTGGAACAGGCCACGATAAAGAGCATGGTATAGTAAACGCAAATTGCATGAAAAGCAGGCGCGCGTTTTTTGCCCAAACCGGAACAGGCTCCGTCATACAATCATGATTGAGAACTCCGTCCGTTCAATCGAATTTTAGCGACCGTGATTCTGCAGAATCATGATACAAAACGCTTTTTCAGCGTTTCATGTTTGTGTTTTCAAACACGTTTATTTTTACGACCGACGAAAAAATCGCTTGAACGCATTGCGTTTTAAACTAAACGTCTTTAGAAACCGTGATTCTAGGGTGAAAAAGTGTCAATTAAACGCACCCATAGTGCCATCTTCCTGCGAACAAGCGAACATACATGTATGTCTTTACAATATGGCGGCCTCTATGACACCAAAAAATTTGAGCGAGAATTCCTGCACGATAATCTAACTTCCATAGTTCCATTTCAATGGTTTAAGGTTTGAAAGTTGAAGCTCATATTGTGTGAAAGTTATAACAGAAAAGATCATCTTTATTTTATAATTCCATGGAGACGATTTTTAATTTTGCAAACGGCGGCGATTACGTAGCTCACGGTGGTGAATCGCCCACCGTCCCTGTGTGTTTTGAGCCTTGAGTAGGACTTAATATCATGCAAACATGTTGGAAGCCCTATAAAGACTACATGTACATATAGAATTGATAAAACAATCACTCTTACTATGTCATTATCTCCGGAGAAACTTTAGTATGTTCTCTTACTTAAAGAGAAAAGAATTGAATTTGAAAATTATATCTAGTCTAATCAATCATTTTTTGGTGAGAATGACATGTTATCATGATATTTAATTTACATGATTAATGAAATTTGTATGATATACATGTATATACTGTAAGAATACAGTCAGAAATTAATAAATCAAATGTATGCATGTATAGATGAGTTACTTAACTATATTCATCATGAACGCAGGTCCAGACTCTCCGGATTGATGAAATGCTGTGTCTCACACCAGCACCAGCACATCACCTAGTGGAAGCACTGTGTTCTATGCCAAACCTGACTTACCTGTTACTTAGAGTGTTTGGCAATGAGGAGTTCTTCTCTTCATTGAAAGCAAATGCATCACTCATACAGGTATGTGTGCTCTATTGTAAATGTCATGGAGATCGAGGTTCATTGAAAGAAAGAAACAGCAGTAATGATTACATCATGCACATGTAAATAGGTTATTTTTTTTCTTAACACCCTTTTTTAAAGGCCATTCACTTGGTATATTGGTACAGTAATGAAACATATGGAATAAAAGCAAACTCACATGTACTGATTCATTTGAAATTCAAGTGTATATAAGATTGACATTGTTTTGATCAATAATCAATATCCAACCTTTTCTGAATAAGATTTATAGGAAAATATGTCATATCGTACTTTAAGAGCCAATTTTGATAAAGGCTTGAATTCACCAAACTGAACCATAGCAAGAAACCTCCTGACTTAGGGTTCCTGTGCACATGAAATCCAGAGTAAAGAATACCTTAAATACATTAATATAAAATATATATTTATGTATATTAACAATTTCAATGTAAGTAGGAGTTACACTATTAAATGCGATCAGGCTGGAAGCCCTATAAAGAATAGATATAGAATTTTAAAAAAATCACTATCGGGTATTAAAAAATCATCCTCTCCATGGAAACTTTAGTATGTTCTCTTACTTCAAGAGACAAGAATCAAATTTGAAAATCAAATCTATTTCATCATTTTTTGTGAGAATATCATGTTATCATGAATACAAGTATGTATTGAATGGAATTTGTATAATATATAAGAATACAGTCAGAAATTAGTTAATAAAATGTATGCAGGTATTGAGGAGTTACTTATGTTCATCATTAACGCAGGTCAAGACCCTCGAGCTTCATTATGTCAAATGTCCCACATCAGCCTCATCGCATTATCTAGTAGAAGCACTTTGTTCTATGCCAAAACTGATTGACCTGACACTTAGAGGGAATCTCAATGAGGGATTCTACTCTTCATTGAAAGCAAATGCATTCTCCATACAGGTATATGTGTCCCAATGGTATTGTCATGGAGAGGTTCATTGAAAGAAAGAAAGAGCAGTAATGATTATATGGTGCACATGTATACATCATTTTTTCAAAACGCCCTTTTTTAATGGCCATTCACTTGGTTTATTGGTACAGTCATGAAAAATAGAATAAAAGCAAACAATACATTTACTGATTCAGCTGAAATCCAAACGTGTATAAGATTGAAGTTGTTTTGATGAATAATCAATATCCAACCTTTTCCAAGTTTGATTGTTATGAAAAATATGTTGTATAGTTTTATTACAGCCAATTTTAATAAAGGCTTCAATTTACCAAACTTAACCATAGCAACGAATCTCCTGACAAGGGTCTTGGGCAAATGAAATCCAGAGTTATGAATACCTTCAATACATTAATAACCGATGTATATAAATACAAGTAGGAGTAGGACCTATCAATGCAAACAGGTTGGAAGTTCTATAAAGAGTACATATAGAGTTTTTATTTAAATATTACTAAATCATCCTCTCCTCGGAAACAATAGTGTGTTCTATTTTCAATAGACAATAATTGAATATGAAAAGAAAATCTATTTAATCATTTTTGCTGAGAATGTTTTTTATGAATACAACTATGTGATGAATGGAATTTGTATGAAATGTAAAAATATCGTGAGAAATTTGTTAATAAAATGTATGCATGTATACATGTAGATGAGTTACTTAACTATATTCATCATGAACGCAGGTCCAGACTCTCAAGATTGATGAAGTGCTGTGTCTCACACCAGCACCAGCACATCACCTAACAGAAGCACTGTGTTATATGCCAAACCTGAATGACCTGACACTTGGAATCATTCTCCCTAAGGATTTCTACTCTACATTGAAATCAAAGGCATCATCCATACAGGTATGTGCATCCTAATGTAAATGTCATGGAGAGGTTCATTGAAATAGAGAAAGAGCAGTAATGATTATATGGTGCACATGAAATCTATGAATACCTTAATAGCAAATATATATTCATGTTTTTTTTTGTATACATGTTTTTTTCTCTTTCCAAGCACCTTTTTTAAAGGACATTCACATGGTATATTGGTAGTCCTGAAACATGGAATAAAAGCAAACGTACTGATTCTGTTGAAATGCAAGTGTGTATAAGATTGACATTGTTTTGATCAATAATCATTTAATATCCAATCTTTTCCAATTTTGATAGATATCAAAAATATGTCTTAAGTATAAAGATTTGTCTAAAGTATAAAGAGGTAGTTTTTTATACTTGATTTAAGTATCATAATAAAATTGCTACTGCTATAGTGAATACTAATATCAGTACTACTACAGTAAAACTACCACTATGATTAATATTACAGGATTTCATGAAATTGCGGTTTGCGATTTATTTTTGAAATTTGGTAAATCTCTTGTGCAAATATTTTCTTACTCTAGCTTTTTTTAATTCTCCATACTTCTTTTGTTTATGAGATGTAACTGTAGCTCTTGGGTGTATAATCCCCAATAAAAAGATTATATGCCAGAATGAAATAGATCCACTTAATACTAAACTGATACAAGGTTTACAAGCAATGTTGCTGTTATATGTTTTACAGGATTGTTTTCCTCAGCTAAGGAAGGGAAACTTCAGGTTCAATGGAATTCCTCTAGATGGCTTGAACTCATTTCTTCACAACCTCTCGTGTATGCAAAGGTTAGTACAGTAGGCCTATGTGTGATTAAAAAAAATAAAATATCAGGATGTAGACTTTACATGAGTAGTGCGATACAGAAACAATATAAAGAGCCTCTAATTGGAATACTAAGGAAAGATACAATGCTGATATATATACCACATTAGGGAGCATGCAATAAAGTGATACTGTGTACCTTAAAACAATTTTAAAATTCTTGATTGACAACACAAATGTTCAGTAACAGCTTTATTGAACAAATTTCACACTGTTAAATGCTTTCAACCTTAAATTTTTAGATGTGTTTTTCTTGATATTTTTGTTACATTGTAGTCTCTTTTCTTCTTCATTCACTGATCAAATTGTTTCTTGAGACTGGAACTTTCAATAATATCAAAATTAGTTGATTTCTTATTTCTCATCTTTCAAACATTTAATAAGAAAATTCATTCTCATTTACAGCATCCTTCACTTTCCAAGAAGGACAATACCACCATCAGACCACCCTCAACACCAACCCATGGGTGATGTACACTCTCCAAGAAGGACATTACCACCATCAGACCACCCTCAACACTAACCCATGGGTGATGTACACTCTCCAAGAAGGACATTACCACCATCAGACCACCCTCAACACTAACCCATGGGTGATGTACACTCTCCAAGAAGGACATTACCACCATCAGACCACCCTCAACACCAACCCATGGGTGATGTACACTCTCCAAGAAGGACATTGCCACCATCAGACCACCCTCAACAGCAACACATGGGTGATGTACACTCTTTAAGAAGGACCATACCTTCATCAGACCACCCTCAACACCAACCCATGGGGGATGTAGGCTCTTCAAGAAGGACAATACCTTCATCAGACCACCCTCAACAGCATGTTGGCAATACATTAGATGCTGTATGTCAATTCTCTCAGACACACAGAGAAGGTATCAGTAGTCAGAGCAGGCCTTACGAGAGGAAAGCTCTTTCTACTCAGTCCAAAGTTCCACAGGATGATCCTGAAATTCCAGAGAAGCGATCAAAGTATGAAGTCTAGTTGCTATGGTATCGGTAGAGTAAGACAGTGTCCCAGTGGTAACACTTCATCTTGCTTTGTGTATGTATGATACAGGGTTCAATGCTAACTTTTATTTTTGGAAAAGAGGTTCAGATTTAACTTTTGACACTCTGTATGCATTAGTCCTAAGAAAATGCTTTGAAATTTTGAAGGTCAGGACTTAAAGTTTTGGCTGTCCATGTGCCTGGCTAGCCTGTTGGTTTTGAGTCCTGGTCTAATAGCAAGAAATTTGGGGTCAAAATGGGTAATTTTCAGCAATATTTGCAAACATTTGAATATTATTGAAATGGCTGTGTTCTTCTTTTTCACCTCGATGAGTACAGTCCACTATCTGGTGTAACAATGCCGTTTGAATACATGTGAAAGCCCTTTTAGAAAGTGATACCAAAATTGGATACATTTTGTAAATGTGAACTCAATAGGCCCAAAACAGAGTTGCCTCAAGAGCCCATTGTGTACTTGTTTTATGCAGAAAGGAGTCATGTTGTGTAGTAAATGTTTTTGAAAATACTCTAAATAGGAGGTCATTTTTTACTCGGCTATGATCATGCATTATGCATGTGTATAGAAGGTGACAACACCAGGGACTAGTAGTTATAATGATAATAAGGGTGGCTATTGATATAGTGCACACGCCCGTTGTGCCATGACACTCCTGGCGCTCAAACATTATTACCCTGGTCCTAGGCGGTGATCAAATATGTAGCGCTTTGGCATGTCGGATGCCCAGTAAAGGAGAGAGGCAAATGTGGATTAATGCCTTGCCAAGGATGTTAGAGCTGGGCTGGCTGGGATTTGAACCCTCAACCCTTGAATTGAGTCAAGTGAGTGAACCACTATACCAGCTCTTAATGCTATCATGTCAACTAACCACTCATAATTGAGGATGTAGTTACTTGTATGTAGTATTTGTTTGATAAAAATATGATGAAATAAAATCTGAAATAATTTGTTTGATTTATCACCAGAAACGACTCCAGCTAAAGAACTATTGCTTTACCGGTATCTATATTGTCAGCTAACCGCACACAATTGGAGATTTAGTTACTCCACAACATACAAGTGCTGTTCGTTAATTAATGTCTGTCAGCTACACTCTCAGTACACAATATCATCATGAAATAAAAAATAGTGAAGACTATTTCTGTGTTTGCACTTTTTTCTGCTCTAAGCGTTCTTGCATTTTTATCGCAGTGCTCTTCCTGAAAGCATTTGTTAAATTGAAGCCCATGTTTAATAAAGCTGAAATGAGTAACAAATGAGTCAATCGTACATTAGACAGTTTAAATAATGCATGTTGAGAGTATATGTGTATTGTAGACTTCAATCATTTTGCTTTAGGTAATTTGCATGCAATGTGTGAAATACCACCCAACTTTCACAGAGTGAGTTATGAGTTGAAGAATGTAATATTTTAAATCATCTTATCAAAATGTCATTGCACATGTTCAATGAAAATATAGTTCAGTAGAAATAGTTACCAGGAATGACCCAGATGTTGAGAGCCACATTGCTCTAGTTATCTTGTATATGAACTTGGTAGAACTCATTATGATAGTTGAGAACTAGCTTTGTCTGGTAAGAGTGTATGCATACAGGCCTGAGTTATCAGTGTAACAGTTTGTTGGAGATGTATTATTGTTTGTAAATTTAGAACTACATTCAGTTCTAGATTTTAAAATCCATCTGAGGATATATTTTCCTTGATTTTTTTTACATCACTCCAGTGTAAATGTAAATAGATGCTATAATTTTAAGATACATGTCTCTTTTGTCAATGTAACATACCTGACTTATTAGTGTAATATTCAATTTGAAATTGATTATTGTTTATACATGTTTAACTACAATCACCAGTGACCAGTACTACATAATAAATCCATCCATTTCTTACATCACTCCAGTGTACAAATAAATATGCTGCTATAATTGTATGATACCTGTTTATTCTAATTGTATTCAGTACTGGATTTCAGTAATTTGTATTATACACATTCCAGGCTTTTCTTCACCTCATGATTATGCAATGGTATCATACATCATAACATGTATATTTTGAACCTGTTTCTTTGCCATGCATACAGTGTATAAAATAAGAGTAATATTTTAGTAAGTTTGCATTCCTGATTGGCTTATAAGATACAAATGTAAGCAGTACTCTTATGAACATTCCGTTACCTTGCCTTTTGATCACCATCCTCTTCTAATTAAGTGATGTCATTTTTATAATCCACTCTGATTTTCATAATAGACGATGCAAATTGCTCAGATCTGTGAATTTATTCTGAATTATGTCATGCAAAATGATGAGCGATTATATTTCAACCTCAGCCTATGGCCTCAGTGAAATATAACATCACTCTGGAAATTCTTTTTTTTTTTCCTTCTTCTTTCTGGTTCATATACATAATCATACATGTTTACAAAGATATATATATATGTATTGGTAATCTATGCAAATATGATTACTTACCGTAATGCAGATGTAATGATATGATAATTTCCTCTGTCATTTTTGTGGGATGTGCGCATCTTCGGGTATACTTGTTGTGGTCATGGACCTACTACTCAGTAGGTCCATGGTGTGGTCGATGCATCGTTGTGTAGTGCTTTCTGAGTATATTGTGTAAATAGCTTTATATATTCCATATATTATTTGTTGTTGAATTCATGAATCAGTTATCTTTGTCACATCATCTGAGGGGCCTTAACTTAACAAGCTATGTTTCAACCAGGCAAGGTCTCCTAGTCTTTCTTTATTGTACATTGTACTGTTATGATTATTCTCTATTATATTTTGTTACATGTTATTTCTGAAAGACAAAAATAAACTTTATACTTGACACTTGATACTTGATGTTTTTTAACAATTTTTGTCATATAATTTCTAGCACATGTTTTCCTACATCCTCAATAAATACTTTCATGAAAATTTCAAAATGTTTGAGAGTAGCTCGACTTATGTAACTATCTTTGATAGATGTAGGTTTAAGCAACACTGGCGTAGGAACCAGGAAGGGAATATCCGCCCCCCCCCCCCTACTTTTATGGCTGAAAACTCCTTATTTTGTGCAATTTTTATATTCTATATACATTAGATCAATTTTTTACCATTATGCCTGACATAATTTGACACTGGCATAATTTTAGCATAATTCTAGATATTTTCTCTCTCTCTCTCTCTCTATCTTTCTTCTTAAGCCTTTCCTCCAGTGCGTGACCAGACCAGACCAGACTCAATATTTACCTGCAATTACATAGGCAAAGAACTGATGCAAAACAGAGTATACATGATGGGAGTTATTAGATTTAGTCACACTCTGTCCCATGCGCGGGAGGATTCTATCATTGAAAAGGAATTACAGTTAAAGGGGAAGTACACCCTAGCCAGTTGTGATCAATCAAATACAAATTGGCAACTCTGGAACGAATTATACGAGCTCTCTATTTCCATTTGCTTTGTGCATAATATTCCATAAAATCATGTTTTCGTCGTTATTGATGACGGAACATATTTGTTCCTTGCAGGGGTAGTATAGAAACATATTTGCAATCATTATATTTAGGGTGCATGTATAATTATGATTTATAATTTTTCTTGAGGGAAAATGGAAAAATCTATTATTTTTTAGTACTGACAACCATAGGCGCCGGAAGTGGGGGGGGGGGGGGGAGGGCAGTTGCCCCCCCCCCAGTCAAAAAAGTGGGGGGGGGGGGCAAAACACATTTTTGACCCCCCAAAACGCCCCCCCCCCCCCTCCCCCAAAAAAAAAAACAGTAAAGGAGTAAACATGGTTTGTATTTTTAATCCAAAAGAACGTAACAATAATAAAAACCTGAATTAAATCACATATACAATTCCATTCAAAGAAAAGGAAAGTTCACAGGAATTAAATTTCGCAAAAATTGCGCATGCCACCTATACGGTATTTATCAATGGAGGTCTCTATAATGGGCGATACGCGCATATCGTGGACATATTGTGCGAGAATGGGAAAGCGTGTCCATTTTTTTGTTATAGGGGTGAGAAGACATGAGCCCCTGAACGCTGGCGTACTGATGGGGGGGGGGGGGGGGTGATGTATTTCTTATTCGAAACGAGTGATTTACAAATGTTGATGTTGTGACATGATTTTCCGGCATTTTTTCTCCATTTTTGTTGTAAGTCATACCTTTTTATGCGTTTGTTGGAAAATAAGAAATTCCCAAATTACTGTCGGGCGAAATACGCTAATTTAGAAGCCTTTATGTCATGGCCTGCAAAGGGGCTTGAGCCCCCCTCCCCCCCCCCCCCCTCCTTTTTGAAAAAGTATGTTGAAGAGAAAAAGAAAGAAAGACGGAGAAAAAAATAAGTGACCTGCAAATGTCACAAATAAGGTATACAAAATGCTCATCTGACCGTAATTAAATGCTTAAAACCCCAGAGCTTACGGGGGCTCCGCCCCCAGACCCTACCAAAGGACCTAAGGCGGGTCCCTGGATGCTCATCTGACCGTTATTAAATACCTAAAACCCCCGGGCTTCCAGGGGCTCTGCCCCCTGGACCCCAACAAGGGCTCTAAGGCGGGCCCCTGGATGCTCATCTGACCGTAAATAAATACCTTAAACCCCTGAGCTTCCGGGGTCTCTGCCCCCTGGACCCCACCAAAGGCCCTAAGGCGGAACCCTGGATGCTCATCTGACCGTAATTAAATACCTAAAAACCCTGAGCTTCCGGAAGCTCTGCCCCCTGGAACCCCACCAAGGGCCCTAAGACGGGCCCCTGGAAGCTCATCTGACCGTTATTAAATACCTCAAACCCCTGAGCTTCCGGGGGCTCTGCCCCCCTAGACCCCACCAAGGGCCCTAAGGCGGGCTCCTGGATGCTCATCTGACCTTAATTAAATACCTAAAACCCCTGAGCTTCCGGGGCTCTGCCCCCTGGACCCCACCAAGGGCCCTAAGGCGGGCCCCTGGATGCTCATCTGACCGTAATTAAATACCTAAAACCCCTGAGCTTCCGGGAGCTCAGCCCCTGGACCACACCAAGGGCCCTAAGACGGCCCCTGGATGCTTATCTGACCGTAGTTAAATATTAAAACCTCTGAGCTTCTGGGGCTCTCCCCCCCCCCCCCCCCCCCCCCCTGGAACACGTCAATTGCCTTACAGAGGGCCCCTGGATGCTCATCTAACCGTAATTAAATACCTAAAACCCCTGAACTTCCGGGGGCTCAGCCCCTTGACCCCCAGCCGAGGCTCATGCCCTTGACCCCACGCCAACTTACGCTCCACCTGATCGATAATACTCCACTTTGAAAAACGTTCCGCGGGACCTGCATGTTACGTGTAAGACTGGTGGTGATGCAGATTTTTCGTCTGCCCCCTCCCCCTTCCTAACTTTTTTTCTCATTACGTCACTGCCCCTGGAATGTGAGCCCCCTGGAATGTTTGCCCCCTCCCCCCCCCCCCCCACCCAGTCCCAAACTGCTTCCGGCGCGTCTGCTGACAACTAAAGGTGAGCTCGCATGACTATTTCGCGGAGTTGCCAATTTGTGTTTCATTGATCACAGATTCAACAATTAATATCTTCCTTATATTTAATCGGAATTTGCTCTGACTTCACTGACCTGTTTCTCTCATTGTTCTGCTTCTATTAAAAGCAACTTAATTTCAGGGTGGACTGCCCCTTTAACTGAGAGATTTAAAAATCTTGATATATACATGAAATATAATCATTGCAGTCATTGCAGATTCTATATGCATGAACAAGCATAAATAAGGCATTAAGGCATTGACACTATGCATCTATGACAATTCTGAATTTATTATGAATAATCCGCCATTGACGGATCTAGGGGGTGGTGGCACGTACGGGCTTACCAAAAAAAAAAAAAACACCTTTAAAACCTCAAGGGAGGGGGGGGGGGAGGTGGTGTGTTGAGTAAAATAAAATAGTGCTCACTACCCCCCCCCCCCCCCCCAGTTGAGCCCAAAACGTGCTCATTAATTTACCCCCCCCCCTCCCCCCGCTTATTTGCCGCCAAATATTTTCTCACGTGGGGGGGGGGGGGGGGAATAGTGCTGGGGGTACTTTGCAGCCCAATAATTGTGTATTTGACTTTTTACCCAGAGATTTTCTTTAAAAAAGGGTTTTTTTTTTCTCTCTCTCTCTCTCTCTCTCTCTTTCTCTCTTTGGATTCATGAGAAATTTAAAAAGGGGGTTGTTTTTCTTTCTCTCTATATATGGAATCCTGAGATATTAAAAAAAGGGTTTATATGAAATATCTTAAATATCATAGATAGGGGGTACATTGAGCAGTTTTCCGGATTTAGGGGGTATCCATAAAGGCAGCAAAAGCCAGCGAAGGGGGGGGGGGGGGGTTCAGAAATGTTGGCAGTCCTGAGAGAGCATTATGCGTAACCTAAATAACACTGAGTTGGGGGGGGGGGGGAGCTTCCCTAGCTAGACCAGCCATATACTATAAGTGTGAGCGTTATGATAATGATGAAAATAAATACGTTTATTTAGTCATACTATACTACATATCTGATGAATATTCTTGACATATAGCGTACTTTAATAGCAAGAAGAAAAAAAGCCTTATTTCAGAAAAGCTAGGCGTAGTGGGGAATTCTAATAAACAACCACATGGCCATGATATCCAAACAAATGTATGCATCAAATAGCATCCTACATATTATCCTTTAGAATAATGTCTTATATAAGTATAGAAGATTATGAAAAAATTGCTTGTAAACTTCTCCAATTTATGATACCTTTACAAAACAACTGTCAGCTAAAACAATTACTTGTTTGGATCAACACACGTCTGGTTTATAGTTAAAAGAAAACAGAACAAAAAGAGGGACAATTCTTGGCGTATGACAAGTATTCCCCCCCCCCCCCCCCTCCCCTCCCCTCTCCTCCTCGAAACAAAGAAACAACAACAACAACAACAACAAACCCCTTCCGCGCTCGAAACGGAGGAGCTAGGTTGCTGCACTGACCTCTACCAGTCAGTGGGTTGCTGGTTGGGGAATCCCCTTCTGCGGAATGCATGAGTTACGAGCGCGCGCGTCCGTACTGACATTGGAAAAGTTTGAAGGATCAACGCGTTTTTCTTCTCGGGATTAGCAATTTTGTTAGCCGTTGTTGAATCCAGGCCATCTGCAGCTGAAGGTTCCTGTCAAAATTAATGAAAACCGATGATTTTCAAAAGTTAGTAGCACTGCAGAAAACAAGGCTTGGACTCAATATCAAATAAGTAGCTTGTGTTGTGTGAGGTAGCTTCCCAAGCCTGGCATGCGAATGCTACATGGGACCCGGCCCCCGACTCTCGGGGGAAGATCATCGTCAGCTGGCCGCTATTCCATTCGCCGCCGCGCGCTCCGTACGTACGTACGTACGTTCCTCGGCTACTGACCTCTAGTTGTAGTATGGATTGACTGGGGGCGGATGCTGCAGAGCCTGAACTTGAATTTTGAGCCCGAGCCGACGCTTGAAGTTTACAGTCTTAAGCCTTCACTTTTCTTGACTAGGCCTAGAAGTCTAGAGACAATGCAATTTTGAGTATTGAGAGGTGAGATTTTAGTTATCATGTACATCGATTACATGCAGTAAACATGGTAAAGTTGCAATTAATCATGAAGGTCTTACTCTTAGACTTTTCTTTAGATTTGTGTGCTGTTTCTTTTCTTCTTTTTGTTGTTGATATTTTGAATTAGTTTTGTTCTTTCTTTTGTTTTGTTTTGTTTTTGTTGTTGGTTTACTGTCGTAATACGGATATAAGGCAGCAATAAAGAAACTTGAGAGCAGCTTGATGGTAGGTTGGGTGATGAGCCCATTTATTTGTTGATCATCATCATCGCATAAAGAAAACCCTGCAAATCAATCAGATGTGCCAAACATAAATACAAGACAAGTATAGATTCTTATCAACATATATCTGATACATAGTATACAACAATGTGGGCGAGGTAAACAGACAGTAAATTATCACACTGTTGGTTTACATTATTACATAAACTGGCATTAATGTATTCTACATCAATGATAATATAATAATTAAGACAATATCATTGTCTTTAATTAACACATATTATATGAAAGTACATATTCAAAATGCATTAATAAACATTATACCAATTAAACAATGTGTGTATTAAATCATATCCTACCCAAGGTCTCTGAAGCAACAAGCCGGAGCAGCTCCCGGCTCCCAAAATACAACGCAGTCCCAGCTAGACCACACTACAGCTTCCAGCAAACCTCGCTAGCATGTCGTCTATAACAAATCATTAAAACATCCTTATAGTATACTAATAACATATTATATAAAGTAACTCACCAATTAAATTATCATACAAATATTCCATGGGCGCCGCCATCTTTATCACAATATTAACACCATTCGCCCTCAACGGCGAAATCATTACAATCAATTATTCACGCACTAAATACAGGTAGGCGTTAACCACTAACCATTTAAATGACAATTTATCTAAACATCATATAGAATAAATGTAATAACATTTATTTAAACGATCAATGTAATTTGATTAACTGGATACCATATCCCTATGAAGACATACTATTCTGACGAACGAAAGTTGTCAAGTACAAAATCAAATACATTCTCCTTCCAAAATAATTCTTATTTTCCTCTCCTGAAGGACATAAAAACATTTCATAGACATGTATCAAAGCTTACAATCTTTACTATCAAACTGACATTTAAAGAAAACAACCTACTTCTTTCAAAGGTGTAAAAACGTAACAAGGGCGTTGCACACTTATAGACGGCCCGACACACGCACAACCTCCTTCGCCCATGACAAGATGCAATGTGTGCCTACGTATCTGCTATGTCAGGCAGATTCCCGCGCCCACATATAAAGACCTATCACAATTCTATAAACAAAATATCCTTCCTCTTTTTGCTATTCTTGTACAAACACCTTTTGAATGAAGTAAAATTAAGTTATTACACATTATATGCAATCTTATTCCTTTTTTACATAGACTCACAATATATCAATTCTTCCTCAAGATAACAAAACAAACTTATAAATCGAGGAACTACATTTCATTCACCGTATTTTTAACGGCAGTTTTATGCAAATTATACAAAGTCATTTGCATAAGAAAAACACGTATAAATCCAATTTCCTACATTACTTTAATTTTCATTTGCGTGTATCATTCAGTTATGAATATATACGCCGCTATTTCAAATGACCTTGTAGTAGACCTCTACTTGTAGTTGTACATGATATGTACATTTGTATCAGTGCAAAAATATCAAATATCTCCCATGCTACCAAGTGATGCATTAATCTCATTTTTTTTTAAATGCTAAAGAATAGACAGAAGCCTAGTATTATGACACAACAATACAATAATTCATGCATGTAATGCACTCTTGACAATAAGGCCTACTGGCGAATGAGTAGTGAATATGAATGTGATCCCACAGCTATGGTTGGGAGGCTGCAAGGTTTGGGCAGAGTTAGGTTGCTTTCTTTGCCTCTCTCAGTCTCTGCATATATTGCATGGTCACTCATTTGCCACACGTGCAACTTTGCACAAAACCCTACATGTAGGCACCACTTGATTGAAGGATAACTTTGGTGGAGGCACAATCACTTTGCAAATTACCCATTTTCAGTCTTGATTAGCTCCATGACTACCCTTTAAACAGTAAACACCAGTTATAGTATAGATTAATCTTGCACTGAAACAGACAAATAAACTTGAAGCCTTTCGTATATATCTATACCATTGAAAGACAATACTAATTCAGAACTTCCCTCAAAATAAAAGGGCTTGGAAATGACTTTTAGTGGGAACATAACGACCATTAGTTGTCAAATCGACTTAAGGGATTGCAATCAACTAAGTAGTAGTCTGATTTTCAGACCCTTTTATCGAATGGTCGTATGTTTTGTGCTGTACAAAGATCCAATCAGTTTAATGTTGGCAATAGCAAGTAGTGTCAGTGGGTTATTATGTAGACAAATGCTAATGTACCTGTTAACTGCTCATTTATGTATGTTATTATGAACAACAAAAAAGATGTCAGTCAGTCACTCAATAGTGTCTGACAGTGAAGTCTAGAAGGTTAACAGGTTTCCTTGCATAATTTGAATACTACATGTAGGACACTGGTAATGTTTAAATTTCACAGATATGACATGCATGACATATATATTCATGATTCCTGCAAAGTTCTACAGAATTTGATGTTGGCTGCAAAAGGGACATATAGTACCTTTAAGATGTATACTTTCATTTATTGAAAACCTGCTTAGGTCATACCAATTATAAGAGAATGAGAGCTCAATGAGTAAGTCAATGTCCCTCCAAATGTAACATGAGTAATCATGGAATTGCCCATAACAACAACTCTTTTTTTCTTCAAATGAAGTCAATGTAAAGCTCTTGATATGAGAAATCCAGTGGTGAAAGATGATTTAAATTGGATATTGCTCTATTAAGTTATGGCTCAAAGAAACTCATCTCCTGTAAGGCTTTTGCCATGCTTCTTGGAAAATAATTAACTATGATCTGCTCGGTGACCTTATTAGAAATGTATACTACTTAGTTTAGCCAGGATGGATTACACATCCCAGCATGGTCACTGACAGGTGGTTACATGTATCTCATCAAATCAGCTCTCAATACACAAAAGAAAAAGGGGATGATGGGGGATCAATGGTTACTGCTTAGGCATTGTTTGCTAAATAGAGGGTGTAAGTAGATGGTGCAGTGGGGCTTTAAAACAAAATACAGCTCTAGATGACATGATGGCTTTCACTTTGTGCTGTGAAAGAAACTCATGCACCCTGATTGACAACTACAAACAAAAATTTCAAAATCATTGATATCTGCCCAAATACAGCATTCATCGATATATATGACCACAAATATACTGAAGGCAGGTCCCAGCCATTCCTCCAAGGATGGGCTTCAGAAAGCCCCCAAAATGTCACACTATTATGAAATGGACATAGTGAATTGAAACCCTCATTCCATCTGTTTTATGAACTTAATGTAGATGTTTCTGATTATTGTTTTCAGGTATTTTTGCCCATGTCATCACCATTTTCCAGAGAACTACATTTCTGTCAAGTGAGAAAGAGATCTTACACCATGGATGGATTCTGCCTTCTCTATCTACTCCTGATCCTCTTGATGAGATCTGGTGACGTTGAAACCAATCCAGGTCCCAACACTGCAGAAAGGTATGCATAATTATACTGGCTTATTTCAGGTTATCGCGTCCAGTCGAGTGGTTGTCTTACATGACATTTCATGAAGCAGAAGATCATGTGAAGATGCACGTTCAGGATGTGATCTTTAGTAGATTTGCCACAGGGTCTTCACAAAGTGTCAGGTAAATTGGTCCAGACCATTTAATGGGGTTTATTTCACAAACATTACCCCCCTCCCCCCTGTTTTCACCAAAGGCCGGGTAACGAGAGCACCTGCCCCGAAGTGATGACGCGTTGGTTTGAAGTAAGCCCATATATAGGAACCTTTGGGTGTGAACAATAAAGTTTAGTTCTGGTCACGCGATTGCATTGCAAAAGAACACCGTGCCCAAGACTCAGGATTATACATCAACGACATCTGGCAACCCCTCATCAACAAGTACTCGGTCACTCCTCCTCCACCACCGCCCCCACCACCGCCAGACACCCGTACATCAACCACCGCCACCCGCCGAACCCTCAAAGCAGCCGCCAGCCTCACAGCTACAATGCACATCAGACGACAGCAGACTACAACGCCGCCTACGTCGGGGACACACACAGCGTCTCACCGACAGCACACCCCACTCTTGGATTAGAAACTCTCCTAAGTCCGCAACCCGGAGACTCCAGCCCAGACGGACAGTCAGACGAACGAGCCGCCCATCCATGTCCACTCCCCGATGACTCAAGCCCACACGGTCACCTATTTTTCCCCAACGTCCGCACCCCGGTTACTTAAGCTCACGCACGCCAGCTATTCTCCACTCCTGACGACGGATAGTCAACCTGTTCGAAAAGTTGAGCCACTCCTCCTCTCCAAGCGCTATAGTTCTCCTTAGAACTATAAGCATAAATAACATACAGTCCTTTTCAGGACTACACACCCCCAAGAAAGATTACCGAGTCAGAGTCCTTTTCAGGACTCCTCAATCCTCCCTCTCTCTCTCTCACATGGTGCACCCGCAAGCCTACTGTAAAAGAAACATTGTTGAAGACAAGTGATTCAAAAGTTTGATCATGCATGGAGCGCAAAAGTATTGGTGTATTCTTTTTGGTTTTGGAGTCGTCACAATTATTATTTTGCCCAGTCTTGCTAAGTCACATGCACTAGACACAGAAATGCGTACCGTATATAAGACTACAAAAAACATGTAGCATGAAACTAGTGTGGTCCAAAACAAACTATTTGTCGTATTTTTAATATGAGGGCATTTGAAGAGCCATCTTTTTCAAGTAACATTTGTTTCAATGATACTCTTCCACATTAATATAAACAGAATGAAAAGGCGCACAAATAATTTTACCTTTTCTAGAACTCAACCTTCTCATCAATTCTAGTAATAATAATGTAAACATCATTATCATTATTAGAAGTAGTAATAATTTTTTCTTATTGGTGTTATTATTACTATCATCATCATCATTATTGTATTTACTGCCAGACTCTGCTTTTGGGGGAGTGATTACCTTTGCCAGAAGAATACTGCCCTCATGTGCAATTTGGGGCAATATTTTTAAAATGTTAATATCACAGGCAATATTATATTCCCATGTTGTTATATAGCATGCTCGAGCACATAATACAAATTGTTGAGTGTCACATGATAGCTTCTCAGCCAATAGGATGCTCTCTAACTAATGTCCTGTCATACCTAATTGATTTATTATTCATTTTCCAGTACTGTCAGTGAAATGGAGTTCCTGAAGCTGGCCAGGGATATTGATCCATCTTACTACTACGATGTAGGGATATCTCTAGGGTTCTCCCATGCTGAGCTAAAGGCATACCTGATTGAGAATTTGAAGAACTTCAAAAATGCCTTTATGGATGTCTTTATGAAATGGAATGTCAGGGAGCAACCTCCACACTCAAACAAACGACAGCTTTTGGCAGACCACATACGAGAGGTTGACTTGGGTGGCCTATCAGACAGATTACTCAATGGACCTCCAATTCCAAACAGCACAGGTAAACAGATACTAATTCTTGCTAATTCTTTGTTCAAAACATTATTTTATTCCTAACCAAGCAACTTGGCGCAATTGAGATGTGGCAGTCTAGTAAAGATTGTCTGATGTTCAGTCATGCATGCAGAGATTCAAATGAAAATGGTACCTAAATATACTGGGAGGATTACTCTATCAAGACATATCATGAAACTCATGATTAAATATTCAAATACTTCAAACAATACAACTTTTAAAAAGTGGGCCATTTTTTCTGACTCGCTCTGTATGTGTCCTCTGGTATCCGCACCTCTTGTATTGAAAACTGCGTTGTACATTTCGAGATACCACCGTAAGGGACCCGCATGGGCAATATTCATTTTAAATGCCCCCCGGACAGCAGACGCCTGTTGTTGTGCATATCACCCGGGGCTCTTGAGGGGCCCGTGAGGGAGCCGTAGGGTACACGTACGGACCCCTTGAGCACCGCAAGGCGCCCGTAAAGATTTTTCATGAGAATTGACCCCCAAAATCGTGAGGAGCCCGTCCGGGCACCGTCCGGAGCCCGCATGGGTCCCGTAGGGTGCCCTACGGGCCCTTTACGCCGGGAGAATTGGGAGCAGCCAACTCAGCACCACGGCGCCCGTAGGAACTTTACGGCAACCAGCCGGAAACCGGCCAAAAATTCCCAAAATGTCTGTTTTTACTCGCCGTACGGGCCCCGGAGTGTATATGTGAAAGCCCCATTAGCAACCAGAGGACCAACGGATTAAGGTCCTCTCCAAGGGACCTGGTAATTGGTATTAATGCCTTACCAAAGTGCACGAGGGCATCGACTTGGTTTCGAACCCAGGTCGCCGGATCACAAGACCACTGCTCCACCCACTGAGCTATCGCGCCTCCTTAGGATGAAAAGAAAACCTATTTAATCATTTTTGCTGAAAATGTTATAATGAAACAACTGAAATTAATGGGATTTGTATTAAATGTAATAATACAGTGGGAAATTAGTGAATAAAATATATGCATGTATAGATGTGATACTAACTTTATTCATCATGAACGCAGGTCAATGCTCTCAAGCTTCATATTTCCCGTAACACACCACCAGCCTCATCACACCAGCTAGCAGAAGCACTGTGTTCTATGCCAAACCTGACTGACCTGACACTTCAAGGGGATCCCTATGAGGAGTTCATACCGGTATGTGTGTCCAGATGGCAATGTCATGGCGATGTTCTTTGAAAGAAAGAAAGAGCAGTAATGATTATATGGTGCACATGTAAACATGTTTTTTTTCTTCCAAACCCCTTTTTAAAGGCCATTCACTTGATAAATTAGTACAGACATGAAACATGGAATGAAAGCAAACTATACATGTACGCATTCAGTTGAAATCCAAGTGTGTATAAGATTGACATTGTTTTTATCAATAATCATTATTTAACCTTTGCTAAGTGAAAAATATGTCATATAGTTTTGTTTCAGCCAATTTTTAATAAAGGCTTGAATTTTCCAAACTGCACTTTTTTTACTATAGCAACAAACCTCCTCACTTAGGATTCTTGAGCACTTGAAATCCAGAGTTTAAATGCCTTTAAAACATTAATAGCAAATGTATATTTCAGGGTATTATTAATGTTAAATATTATTATTAGTAGGACGCTTCAATGCAAACAATTTGGAAGCCCTATAAAGAATACATTTAGAATTTATAAAACAAGCACTCTTACTTTTGTCATTATGTTCGGAGAAACTTTCGTATGTTCTCTTACTTCAAGAGACAAGAATTGAATTTGAAAACAAAACGTATTCAATCATTTATTGTTAGAATGACATGTTATCATGATATATATGTAATTTTTGTTGAGAATGTTTTTCTTTAATACAACAATGTGATTAATGGGATTTGTGTGAAATGTAAGAATAGATAGAGAACTTAGTAAATAAAATGTATGCATGTATAGATGAGTTACTAAACTATATTCATCATGAACGCAGGTCCAGACTCTCAAGCTTCATGAAGTCGGGTTTCCCACACCAACCTCATCACATCACCTAGCAGAAGCACTGTGTTATATGGCAAATCTGACTGACCTGACAATTGAAATGGATCTCAATGAGGAGTTCTTCTTAACATTGAAAGCAAATGCATCATCCATACAGGTATGTGTGTCTCAATGGTAAAGTCATGGAAAGGATCACTGAAAGAAAGTGCAGTAATGATTATATGGTGCACATGTAAACCTAATTTTTTCCAAACAACTTTTCTTTTCTTTTTGGCCATTAACTTTGTATATTGGTACAGCCTTGAACATGGAATAAAAGCAAACTGTAATATATGTACTGATTCAGTTGAAATCCAAGTGTGTATAAGATTGACATTGTTTTGACATATGGATTTTTTTTTTAATCACTCTTACTAAATCATCTTCTCCATGTAGACTTTAGTATTTTCTATTCATCAATAGACAAGTATTGAAAATGAAAAGAAAATCTCTTAAATAATTTTTGCTGAGAATGTTATTTTGAATACAACTGTAATTAATGGAATTTGTATACAAATTAAAAATATAGTGAGAAATTTGTAAATAAAATGTATGCATGTATAGATGAGTTACTTAAGTATATTCATCATGAACGCAGGTCAAGACGCTCAAGCTTTCTGATGTCACGTGTCCCACACCAGCCTCATATCATCACCTAGCAGGGGCACTGTGTGCTATGCCAAACCTGACTGACCTGACACTTGTAATGTATCTCAATGAGGAATTCTTCTCTTCATTGAAAGCAAATGCATCATCCATACAGGTATGTGTGTCCTTATGTTAATGCCATGGAGAGGATCACTGAAAGAAAGAAAGAGCAGTAAAGATTATATGGTGCACATGTAAACTTAATTTTTTCCACAAAAAAATTATGGCCATTAATTTGGTATATTGGTAGCGCCTTGAAACATGGAATTAAAGCAAACTGTAATGTATGTAATGATTCTGTTGAAATCAAAGTGTGTATAAGATTGACATTGTTTTGATCGATAGTCAATATCCAACCTTTTCCAAGTTTGATTGATATGGATATGGAAAATATGTCATATAGTTTTGTTAGAGCCAATTTTTATAAAGGCTTGAATTTACCAAACTGAACCATATCAAGAAACCTTATGACTTAGGGGTCTTGTGCACATAAAATCCAGACTTATGAATACATTAAATACATTAATAGCAAATACATATTTATGCATATTATTTATGTAAGTGTAAGTAGGAGTAGGACTCTTCAATGCAAACAGTTTGGAAGCCCTGTAAAGAATACATATAGAATGTTGAAAACGTCACTATTACTAAATCATCCTCTCCATGGAAACTGTAGTGTGTTCTTTTTCACAATAGACAAGAATTGAATGTGAAAAGAAAATATATTTAATACATTTTGCTGAGAATATAATTATAAATACAACTGTAATTAATGGAATTTGTATCTAATGTAAGAATACAGTGAGAACTTAGTAAATAAAATGTATGGATGTATAGATGAGTTTACTATATTGATCATAAACGCTGCTTAACTATTTCCAAAAAAAATGCAGGTCCAGACTCTCAAGCTTGATGTTAACCAGTGTCCCACACTAGCCTCATCATATCACCTAGCAGAAGCACTGTGTTCTATGCCAAACCTGACTGACCTGACACTTAAAATGGAACTCAATGAGGAGTTCTACTCTACATTGAAAGCAAATGCATCATCCATACAGGTATGTATGTCCCAATAGTAATGTCATGGAGATCGAGGCTTATTGAAAGACAGAAAGAGCAGTAATCGTTATATGGTGCACATGTATACATGTTTTTTTTTCAAACACCCTTTTTAAAAGGCCGTTCATGTGGTATATTGGTACAGTCATAAAACATGGAATAAAAGCAAACTAGACATGTACTAATTCAGTTAAAATCCAAGTGTATATAAGATTTTAGTTGTTTCAATCAATGATCAATATCTAATCTTTTCCAAATTTGATTGATTTGAAAAATATGTCATATAGCTTTGTTAGAGCTATTTTTAATAAAGGCTTGAATTTACCAAACTGATCTAAAGCAACAAATATCTTGACTTAGGGGTTGGTGCACATTAAATCCTGAGTTACGAATACCTTAAAGGACAAGTCCACTCGAAAAATAACTTACTTTAAATAAAATCAGACAAACCAATACAAAAAAGTTTGAGCAAAATCGGATAACTAATAAGAAAGTTATGAATTTTTAAAAAAGGATGTAAAACTATGGAACAATGAGAATCACAACACAAATTGCCAAGATGGTTATCAGTTTGTGACGTCATGTCCTCACTATTTATCAATTGCTCTATATGGGTTAATCACATTAATTTCCCTTTTTATCCCCCAAAGCTTGATTTCCCCATGTCTTTGCCCAGGTTATATGATTTGTATCGTATTGCGTGCATGACATTTCACAAAATCTTTTATGAAATTTGAAGAATTTATACTATTTTCTGAATATTGTATATTTATAATTATTGACTTTTATATAAATAGTTTATCAAAATTCAAATTTTCCATGATTTAACTTGAAAAAATTACTCTATATTAGTGCATCCACACAAACACATATTACTATTAATCTAACTTGGATGCCGGTGTGAAGAAATATGATTCTAAGGAGAAAATAGGAAATTTTTTATCCTTAATATAAAGAAAATAATTAGTGGATAGTGAGGACATGACGTCACAGACTCATGAGTGAGTTGCCAATTTGTCAGGTGATTTTCAAAGTTTTTAATGTTGTCAAAAATTCATAACTTTCTTATTATAGGTTTTCCCGCCCAACTTCGTAAACTTAGCATCCGAATTAACGTTACGTTCATTCAAGTTCGTGCGAAATTGAATGACTATGTAGATCAACATTCAAAAAGCTAATTGCGTCATTCAATTTGATTTAGTAGCATGCGATTTCATACTCTTGTCACAGAGACGTGCAAAACGAGCATTCAATTTAGAAAAGCGTGCAAAGAGCATTCAAATTCGCGCCGGACAGACGGTGGTATGTCTTTGTGCATTCAATTTTGTGATTAGGCACACATTTGTGCATTGCTTTTCATTTGATGTTAATTTGTCACTTAATATACTTCTGTTTGAATAATTTTATGCAAAGTTTACTTGGAGGAATGACATGCGTATTCGTTTTGTCATGACACAGGTAACTGTCCCTAGAGAAGGTGCACGATTTGTGACTTCTCTTCTAAGCACAAGATATTGGACAGAGGTAGAGTTCAGGCTTAATAGACATGGACATGATGGAAACAAAATACAATGATCAATAAAGAAAAAGATGTTAAATGAAAAGAAAGAAAGATCACCTACTCAATCAAGATTGATCAAAACAAAACATTTAAAAAATAACCCGTAAGGCATTTATAATGAAAAATATGAAGATATGAATAAAGTGATGTTTCAACAAAAATAAAGAATGTCGAAAGAAAGAGAAAACATAAAATACAATATAAATATATCAGATAAATAAGAAGATTGTATAATTTGAAATCATGTCAGAAAATATCACAGAGAAAAGATAAATAAAGAACATGAAATACTGAATATCCGAATGAACATCGAGCCTAGTTTTAATTTGAATGACCCGATTGCGAAGGAGATTGCCCATAGACAAAAATGAAACACCAATTCGCCAAAGAATTCACCTCCCGCTCAACATTGGCGAAATTGAATGACCATTACGCATTTCCAAATTGATTGAACCAATCTTAAATTTGAATGGGCATGTTTAGAAAATTCGGTGACTCAAAACGAAATTGAATGCAACAAGTTTAAAAATGAAACTGGGGAGCAACGAACGGAGGAAATTTGCTCGAACATGAATGCACGTTAATGAAATTGATTGCTGCTTTTACGAAATTGGCCGGGAAAACCTGTAGTTATGCGATTTTGCTCAGACTTTTTTTTATTGGTTAGTCTGATTTTTCTGCTTCTACTGAAAGTAAGTTATTTTTGGAGTGGACTTGGGCTTTAAATACATCAATAGCAAATGCATGTATCTGGGTACTGTTAATTTCTGTGTTAGTAGGAGTAGGACTTATCAATGCAAACAGGCTACAAGCCATATAAAGAATACATATAGAATTTAAAGAAAATCACTATTACAAAATTACCCTCTACATAGAAACTTTAGTGTGCTCTTTTCTTATTATTAGACAAAAAATGCATTTGAAAAAACAACATGTTTATTCATTTTTGTTGAAAATGTTTCTCTTTAATACAACAATGTAATTAGTGGAATTTGTGTGAAATGTAAGAATACATAGAGAACTTATTAAATAAAATGTAAGAATGTATATATGAGTTACTTAACTTTATTCATCGTGAACGCAGGTCAAGACTCTCAAGCTTTATGATGTCCAGTGTCCCATACCAGCCTCATCAAATCACATAATAGAAGCACTGTGTTCTATGCCAAATCTGACTGACCTGACACTTGAAATGGATCTCAATGAGGAGTTCTACTCTACATTGAAAGCAAAGGCATCACCCATACAGGTATGTGTGTCCTAATGGCAATGTCTTGGAGAGGTTCATTGAAAGAAAAAAAGAGCAATAATGATTATATGGTGCACATGTATATATGTTTTTTTTCTTCCAAACACTCTTTTTTAAAAGGCCATTCACTTGGTATACTGGTACAGTCATAAGACATGGAATAAAAGCAAACTATACATATTATACTGATTCAGTTGAAATCCAAGTGTATATTAGATTGACATTGTTTTAATCAATAATCAATATCCAACCTTTTCCAAGTTTGATCAATATAAATAATATGTCATATAGTTGCCATTTTTATAAAGGCTTGAATTTACCATACTGAACCATAGCAACAAACCTCCTAACTGAGGGGTCTTATGCCAGTGAACTCCAGAGTTATGAATACATTAATAAGAAATGTATATTTATGCGTATTGTTAATTTCAGAGTAAGTAGGGGTAGGACTTATCAATGCAAAAAGGTTGGAAGCCCTATGAAGAAAAGATATATAGAAATTAAAAAAAGTCTCTATCACTAAATTATCCTCTCCATAGAAACTTTAGTATGTTCTTTTTCTCAATAGACAAGAATTGAATATTGTAGTAGTAGTAGTGGTTATTTTATCTGGCTGCTAAGAAGGCATGAATGCTTGTTATTAAGCAACCAGAGGACCAACAGATTAAGGTCCTCTCTGGGGGACCTGGTAATGGGGATTAATGCCTTACCAAAGGGCACTAGGGCATCGACTTGGTTTCGAAACCGGGTCGCCGGATTACAAGACCACTGCTCTACCCACTGATCTATCGCGCTTCCTTAGGATGAAAAGAAAACCTATTTAATTTTTTTTGCTGAAAATGTTAAAATAAATACAACTGTGCAATTGATGGGATTTGTTTTAAATCCAAGAATACAGTGGAGTTAGTAAACAAAATATATGCATGTATAGATGAGCTACTAAATTATATTCATCATGAACGCAGATCAAGACTCTCGAGCTTAATGATGTCAGGTTTCCCACACCAGCCTCATCTCATCACCTAGCAGAAGCACTGTGTTCTATGCCAAACCTGACTGACCTGTCACTTGAAATGGAACTCAATGAGGAGTTCTGTTCTTCAAATGCATCATCCATACAGGTAATGTATGTCCTAATGTCAATGTCATTGAGAGGTTCGTTGAAAGAAAGAAAGAGCAGTAATTATTATATGTTGCACATGTGTATAGGTTTGTTTCCAAACACACTTGGTTAAAAGCCATTCACTTGGAATATTGGTTCAGTCATAAAACGTTGAATGAAAGCAAACTGCACATTTCCTGTTTCAGGTGAAATCCAAGTGTGTCTAAGATAGACATTGTTTTTGATAAACAATCAATATCCAACCTTTTCCATGTTTGAGCGATATGAAAAATATGTCATATAGTTGCCAATTTGTATAAAGGCTTGAATTTACCATACTGAACCATAGCAACAAACCTCCTAACTGAGGGGTTTTATGCATTAATAAGAAATGTATATTTATGCGTATTATTAATTTCAGGGTAAGTAGGGGTTGGATTTATCAATGCAAAAAGGTTGGAAGCCCTATAAAGAAAAAAATATATAGAAATAAAAAAAAATCTCTATAACTAAAATATCCTCTCCATGGAAACTTTAGTATGTTCTTTTTCTCAATAGACAAGAATTTAATATTGTAGTAGTAGTAGTGGTTATGTTACCTGACTGCTAAGAAGGCATGAATGCTTGTTAGTAAGCAACCAGAGGACCAACGGATTAAGGTCCTCTCCGAGGGACCTGGTAATGGGTATTAATGCCTTACCAAAGTGCACTAGGGCATCGACTTGGTTTCGAACCCAGGTCGCCGGATCACAAGACCACTGCTCTACCCACTGAGCTATCACACCTCCTCAGGATGAAAAGAAAACCTATTTAATCATTTTTGCTGAAAATGTTATAATGAAACAACTGCAATCAATGGGATTTGTATTAAATGTAATAATACAGTGGGAAATTAGTGAATAAAATATACGCATGTATAGATGAGATACTCTCAAGACTCTCAAGCTTCATATTTCCCGTCCCTTACCACCTGCCTCATCACACCACCTAGCAGAAGCATTGTGTTCTTTACCAAACCTGACTAACCTGACACTTCAAGGGGATCTCAAAGGGGAGTTCTGCCCTTCACCGAAAGCAATTGTACGATCCATACGGGTATGTGTGTCCCAATGGCAATGTCATGGAGAGGTTCATTGAAAGAAAGAGCGGTAATGATTATATGGTGCACATGTAAACATGTTTTTTTCTTTCAAACACCCTTTTTAAAGGCCATTCACCTGATAAATTAGTACAGCCATGAAACATGGAATGAAAGCAAACTATACATGTACGTATTCAGTTGAAATCCAAGTGTGTATAAGATTGACATTGTTTTTATCAATAATTATTATTTAACCTTTGCCAAGTGAAAAATATGTCATATAGTTTGTTTCAGCCAATTTTTAATAAAGGCTTGGATTTTCCAAACTGCATTTTTTTACTATAGCAACAAACTCTTCACTTAGGATTCTTGAGTACTTGAAATCCAGAGTTATGAATACCTTTAAAACATGAGTAACAAATGTATATTTCAGGGTATTATTAATGTTAATATTATTAGTAGTAGGACGTTTTAATGCAAACAAGCTGGAAGCCCTATATAGAAAACATCCACACACAAAAAAATCAACTCTTTCTATATCATTCTCTCTATAGAAACTCAAGCTTGATGAAGTCAGGTGTCCCACACCAGCCTCATCACATCACGTAGCAGAAGCACTGTGTTCTATGCCAAACCTGACTGACCTAACACTTCAAATGGTTCTCGATAAGGAGTTCTTCTCTTCATTGAGAGCAAATGCATCATCCATACAGGTATATTTTTTCTAATGTCAATGTCATTGAGAGATTCACTGAAGAAAAAAAAAGAGCAGAAATGATTATACGGTGCACATGTATACGTGTTTTTTTCCAAACATCTTTTTTTAACGGCCATTCACTTCGAATATTGGTACAGTCATGAAAAATAGAATAAAAGCAAACTATACATGTACTGATTCAGTTGAAATCTAGGTGTGTATACGATTTACATTGTTTTTTATCAACTTATATCCAACCTTTTCCAAGTTTGATTGTTATGAGAAATATGTCATATAGTTTTATTACAGCCAATTTTAATAAAAGCTTCAATTTACCAAACTTAATAATAGCAACAAACCACCTGACAAGGGTTTTGGGCAAATGAAATTCAGAGTCATGAATACCTTCAATACATTGATAAGAGATGTATATAAATACATATTATTAATTTCAGTATAGGTAGGAGTAGGACCTATCAATGCAAACAGGTTGAAAGTCCTATAAAGAGTACATATAGAGTTTTTATTTAAATCACTCTTACTAAATCAACCTTTCCTTGGAAACGTTAGTGTGTTCTTTTTTCAATAGACAATAATTGAATATGAAAAGAAAATCTATTAATAATTTTTGCTGAGAATGTTTTTTATGAATACAACTATGTAATGAATGGAATTTGTATGAAATGTAAAAATATAGTGAAAAATTTGTCAATAAAATGTATGCATGTATAGATGAGTTACTTAACTATGTTCATCATGAATGCAGGTCCAGACTCTCAGGCTTTATGATTTCAAGTGTCCCACGTCAGCCTCATTACATCACCTAGCAGAAGCACTGTGTTATATGCCAAACCTGACTGATCTGACACTTGAAGGGGTTCTCAATGGGAAGTTCTACTCTGCATTGAAAGCAAAGGCATCATCGATACAGGTATGTGTGTCCTAATGTAAATGCCATGAAGAGGATCAATGAAAGAAAGAAAGAGCAGTATAGATTATATGGTGCACATGTATACCTGTTCTCCAAAAACCTTTTTTTGTAATGGCTGTTCACTTGGTATATTGGTACGGACATGAAACATACAGTAAAAGCAAACTATACATGTACTGATTCAGTTGAAATCCAAGTGTGTATAAGATTGACATTGTTTTGATCGATAGTCGATATCCAACCTTTTCCAAGTTTGATTGGTATGAAAAATATGTCATATAGTTTTATTACAGCCAATTTTAATAAAGGCTTCAATTCACCAAACTGAACCATAGCAAGAATCTTCCTGACTGGGTCTTGTGCGCATGAAATCCAGAGTTATGAATACCTTAAATACATTAAACGCAAATACCGTAAATAACGTTGTATAAACCGCCCTCGTGTATTAACCGCACCACTCTTTTTCGCCCTTAAAAAAAAAAAAAAAAAAAAAAAAAAAAAAAAAAATTTTTTTTTTTGCCGAGATTTTTTTTTTTTGTGTGTAAGATCATTACGGTACTGTAAATTAAAAAACAGTAGGGACCTAGGATAGAACCTTGTGGTACACCATGTAATAGAAAAAAAATTGGAGGAATTATTATTATAAACTACATATTGAGTTCTATCAGAAAGATTACTTTCAAACCAAGATGACAGACAAATTTGAGTGTTGTTCTAGTTTCCGTTTGGTGAGTCAACACACCGATTACCGAGCCGGGAGACATTGCCAGGCATAGCGCCAGGTGGAGGGGCATAAATTGAAACTTTAAATTTTTTTTTTTTTTTTTTTTTTTTTTTTTTTTTTTTTTGGTGTACCGTGTATAAACCGCACCCCCGACTTTGAAATTTTTTCGGCGGCAAAAAGTGCGGTTTATACACCGTTATATACGGTATATATTTATGTGTATTATTAGTTTCCATGTTAGTAAGAGTGGGACTTATCAATGAAAACAGGTTGGAAGCCCTACAAAGAATACATATAGAATTGTTCTGTTCTCTTTAGTTCTCTGATCCACTAACATAGTATGAGAAAAAGTATAAAGATTTGTCCTAACAGGTAGTTTTTTAAACTTGATTTCAGTATTATAATTAAATAACTACTGCTATAGTGAATACTTCTACCAGTACTACTACAGTAAAACTACCACTATGATTAATATTTAAGTATTTAATGAAATTGCGGTACCGGTATGTATTGGATCCATTCATTTTTGAAATTTTGGTTAATCTCTTGTGCAAAATTTTTCTTACTCTAGCTCTTTTAAATTATCCATATTCCTTTTGTTTATGAGATGTTACTGTAGCTCTTGGGTGTATAGTCCCCAAGAAAATAGATTATATGCAATAATGAAATGGATCCAATTACTTGTAACTGTTTACAAGTAATGTTGTTGTTATATGTTACAGGGTTGTTTTCCTCAGATTAGAAAGGGAAACTTCAGATTCAATGGAATTGCTCAAGATGGCTTGAACTCATTTCTTCACACCCTCTCAAGGTTAGTACAGTAGGCCTACGTGTGATTTAAAAAAAAAAATCAGATAACAGCATGTAGATTTTTCATGAGTAGTGCAATTCAGAAACAATATAAAGAGCCTCTAATGGAATACTAAGAAAAGCTACAATGCTGATATATACCACATTAATGAAGTGATACTGTGTACCTTAAAACAATTTAAGATTTCTTGTCTGACAACACAAAATACCGGTATTCAGTAACATCTGTATTGAACAAATTCCCTACAAATTCCCTACTGTAAAGTGCTTTCAACCTTAAATTTGTAGATTTTTGTGTGTCCCTTTTTTTGTGTGTGTGTTCTTGATACTTTTGTTTACACTGTAGTCTCTTTTTTCTCTCCTTCATTTACTGACCAAAGTGTTTCTTGAGACTGGTACTTTCAATAATACCAATAGTAGTTGATTTGTTATTTCTCATCTTTCAAACAGATAAATAAGACCAACTTGGCCAACTTCATCATCACCACTGATGTACACTTTCCAAGAAGGACAATACCACCATCAGACCACCCTCAACAGCAAACTATGGGGGATGTATACTCTTCAAGAAGGACAATACCTTCATCAGACCACCCTCAACAGCATGTTGGCAATACATCAGATGATGTATGTCAATTCTCTCAGACACACAGAGAAGGTAGCAGTAGTCAGAACAGGCCTTACAAGAGGCAAGCTCCTTCTACTCAGTCAAGAGTTCCACAGGATGATCCTGAAATTCCAGAGAAGCAATCAAATTATGAAGTCTAGTTGCTATAGGATCGGTAGAGTAAGACAGTGTGCAAGTGGTAACACTTCATCTTGTTTTTGTGTTTGTATGATACAGGGCTCCACACTAACTTTAATTTTTGGAAAAGAGGTTGAGATATAACTTTTTACACTCTGTATGCATGAGTCCTAAGAAAAAACTTTGAAATTCGGGGGTCCGGAACTAGAGTTTTGGCAGTCCATGTGTCCCGGCTAGCCTGTCGGTTTTGAGTCCTGGGCCCGTATTCAATTCAATACTGAAGTACAAAATTTAAGCTTTTTACTTAGTATTTGGCTTATAAAAAATACTTAGCCAATGATGGTATTCAATTCACTCAATTCAATTTTGGCTAAGTATTTTACTCTAAATCTAAGCCAACTCCATACCAGACTTAAGCAATCGTTTGTAGGCCTTGATTGGCAGGCATACGGTTTTCTTAGGTAGTATTATATCCTGCGCACAATTATATCAGCGCGCAGTTATTGCAATGCATCAATTGCTCATTAGTTTTGATTGACCGTGTGACGTCACAATGCTTATCAGTAAGTATTTTACTTAGATTTTGTCTTACGCAAGTATAAGTCTAAAATGCGATTTGAATACGAGATAAATCAATTACTTAACTTAGCCATTTCCCTAGTAAATTTCTAACTTATGCTAAGTACTGAATTGAATACCGGCCCTAGCTGGTCTAATAGCAAGAAATTTGGGGTAAATAGGGGTAATTTTTGGCAATATTTGCAAACATTCAAATATTATTTAAAAGGCTGTGTTCTTGTTTTTCACCTCGATGAGTACAGTCCACTATCTGGTGTTGGTGTATACATTCTACAACAAAGAGAACATGATATTGTCACAATGTTCGAATACATGTGAAAGGCCTATGTAGAAAGTGAGGCAAAAAATACATGTTGTGAATGGGTACTCAATAAGCCCAAAACAGAGGTACATCAAGGGCCCATAGTGTACCTGTTTTATGCAGATAGGGGTCATGTTGTGTGGTCAATGTTTTGAAAATACTCTAAAAGGGGTCATTTTTTACTTGGCTATGATCATGCATTTTGCATGTGTTTAGAAGGTGACAACACCAGGGACTAGTAGTTATAATGATAATAAGAGTGGCTTGACTGGCTTCTGATATAGTGCACATCACCCTGGTCCTAGGCGGTGGCCAAATATCCAGCGCTTTGGCATGTCGGATGCCCATTAATACCTGGGTGGAGAGTGGCAAATGTGGATTAATGCCTTGCCAAGGATGTTAGAGCTTGGCCGGGATTTGAGTCTAGTGAGTGAACCACTATACCAGCTCTTAATGCTATCATGTCAACTAACCACTCATAATTGGGGATTTAGTTACTTGCACAGTATTCGTTTGATAAAATATGATTAAATAAAATCTGAAATGATTTATTTGATTTATCCCTAGAAATGACCCCAGCTAAAGAACTATTGTTTGTCTATATTGTCAACTAACCACAAACATTAAAACATTTAGTCTCTTCACAACATACAAGTGCTGTTCGTTAATTAATGTTTGCCAGACTCTCAGTACACAATATCGTTATGATATCGAATTAGTGTAGACTATTTCTGTGTGTGCGCTTTTTTTCTGCTCTAAGTGATCTTGCATTTTTTATCACAGTGCTCTTCCTGAAAGCATTTGTTAAATTGAAGCCCATGTTTAATAAAGCTAATGAGTAACAAATGAGCCAATCATACATTAGACAGCTTTAATATAATGCATGTTGAGAGTATATATGTATTGTAGACTTTAATCACTTTGCTTTAGGTAATATGCATGCAATGTATGAAATACAACCCAACTTTCACGAAGCGAGTACCATAATGAGTTGAAGAATGTAACATTTCAAATAACTTATCAAAATGTCATTGCACATGTTCAATGAAAATATAGTTAAGTAGGAATTGTTACCAGGAATGGCCCAGATGTTATGAGCCGTATTTCTTTAGTTATCTTGTATATGAACTTGGTAGAAATCAATATGATAGTAGAGAACTAGCTTTTTCTGGTAAGGGTATATGAATATCTTCCTGGGTTATATCAGTGTAACAGTTAGTTGGAGATGTATTATTGTTTGTAAATTTAGAACTACAGTCAGTTATAGATTTTAAAATCCATCTGAGGAAGTATTTTCCAGGATTTTCTTTATAACACTCCAGTGTAAATGTAAATATGTGCTATAATTTTAAGGTACATGTCACTTTTGTCAATGTAACATGCCTGAATTATCAGTGTAATATTTAATTTGAAATTGATTATTGTTTTTACATGTTTCACTAAAATCACCAGTGACCAGTACTACATAATAAATCCATCCATTTCTTACATCACTCCAATGTACATATAAATATGCTGCTATAATTGTACGATACATGTTTATTCTAATTGTATTAAGTACTGGATTTCAATAATTTGTATGATACATGTTCCAGGCTTTTCTTTGCATCATTATGAATATGATAATGCATTGGTATCATACATCATAACACGTATATTTTGAACTTGTTTCTTTGCCATACATACTTGCCTTGTAAATAAGAGTAATATTTTAGTAAGTTTGCATTCCGGATTGGCTTATAAGATACAAATGTAAGCAGTCCTCTCATGAGCATTCTGTTACCTTGCCTTGTGATGATCATACTCTTCTGACTAAGTGATGTCATTTTTATAATCCATTGTGATTTTCATAATAGACAATGCGAATCACTCAGATCTGTGAGTTTATTCTGAATTATGTCATGCAAAAGGATGCACTTAACAGGTCTTTCTATGTATATTGGATAATCATGAATTACTGAAATAAAGGTTGCAGTGCCTTATATATGGGGCCAGTCACCACGAAATGAGTCCAGTGTCGCATTAGGCTCAATCGTAGTAATAGCGATGTATAGTGTGTATGTACTGAAAATTGACCCACCTACCACATTTAAGATTTTTCCAAAAATCGACTTATTAATGTCTTGTAGTTTATGTCCCCAGAGCTTAGGTCACGAAAATATCTCCTTCTAACATTTTTTGGCAAATAATATAGGCTATGTAATCTGAAATTATCACGAAAATGATGCATTTTTAAAAACTGGGTAATGCCATTGTTTATAAAGTCCAATTAGGTTTTTGTTCATATTTCTGGATATAATTTATCAATTTTAATGTGTGACCCCTTAATTTAAAGCTTACTTAATGTAGATTCATATAATACTTAAAAAACAGGAATAACATTTTTGACCAACTGGACTCATTTCGTGGTGACAGGCCCCATATTTCAAAATTTTGATGCCACAGGGGAGACATTAGAAAGTGTTAGTTGTAGTTAAATAATGTTTTATTTGTATCCTATAGCTGAAATGGTGTCACACGACACTCAACATTGTTTCTCGATAAACATTTTATTGAAACACTGAATACACTGAAAGTGGATCAGCTTTTTAAACTCCAATAATGCGCAAACACATTTAAACTTAGTAAAAAAAAATATTTAAAAAAAGCTTTGTTTCCATTACTAATTTAAGTATGTGTACATTAAATGTTACGAGTTCAATATTATCTTCATGTTTCTCTTTTTTGTCTTATATCAAATAATTTAATTGATATCAAGAATATTTTCAGTAATTCATTAATTCAAATAACAATTTTCTGGTGCTAGAAACTTTCTTGTTCAATCGCTTCCATTAATTTTGTGATTAATTATTAATATTATGAATATTATTATAATAATTTTCTATATGATTGTTATCATTATTGTTAATATTATTATTATCATAATTTTAACTGTTATCACCATCATCGTTAGTGATATTTTCATTGACTAAAATTAATTAGTTTGGAGTTGTATACTGTACAGTGTTAAATCGACAAACTCAAACTGATTGTAAACTTCTCCAATACCCCAATATGTGTGACATGAGAATAAATTGTTATTTCATTGCCATTGCCATTGCCATTGTTATTGTCATTCTAGTTCTCTATACGTACCCTATCAATCAAATACAAATTGGCAACTCTGTGACGTATCATGCAAGCTCTCCTTCCATTCGCTTTGTGCATAATATTACAAAAATCACATTTTCGTCTTCATTGATGACGGAATATATTTGTTCCTTGCCGTACGTGGTAGTATATAGAAACATATGCAATAATTATATTTAGGGTGCATGCATAATTCACCCAGCATCTAGACCAAGAGCTAGATAGTTTATTCCTCAGCACTACATCCTGACTTACGGATCCTGCTGAGTATCGTCGTAGAAGTAGAAGTAATTGACAATTTTCTTGAGGAAAAATGAACATTGCTCATATTTTTAGTATAACCACTGAGTTGAGCTTTCATGATGCGTCACAGAGTTGCCAATTTGTGTTTCATTGATCACAAATTCAAAAATTAATAACTTCCTTATTTTTAATCAGAATTTGCTCTAACTTCACTGACCTGTTTCTGTCATTTTTCTGCTTCTATTAAAACCAACTTAATTTCAGAGTGGACTGCCCCTTCAACTGAGACAGAGGATTTTTAAAAATTGATACATATTATGTAGGCTTGGGGTGCACCATGCGAGAGAGAGGGAGGGTTGAAGAGTCCTGAAAAGGACTCTCTGTAATCTTTCATGAGGGTATGTAATCCTGAAACGGACTGTTGGTGTAGTCTTGAAAAAGACTGTTGGTTATCTTTCTTACCTTATAGTTCTAAGGAGAACTATAGCGCTTGGAGAGGATGAGTGGCCGGAGTGGCTCAACGTTTCGAACAGGTTGACTATCCGTCGTCAGGAGCGTACATATAGTTGTGATACATATATTGATACATATATAGTTGTGATATAATCAAGTCATTACAGATTTTACGTAGGCCTATGAGCATAATTAAAGCATTAAGGCATTGACACTATGCATCTATGATAATTCTGAATTTATTATGAACAATCCGCCATTGACGGATCTAGGGGGCAGGGGCACGGGCCCTCCTTCCCCCCAACCCCAACCCACCACTCCAGGAGAAGAAAATGGGTAATTTACTCATGAACTTCGGTTTTCTTGTGCGGATCCATATTTCAATAATTTCACTCTTTTTACGACAAAAAAAAACCCATCAAAATATATGTGTATAAGGTCTATAAAAAAAATGATGTATTGCCCTTTCAAATCATGGGTCGGTCGGTCGAAAATTAATTTTTTTAAACTTTTTTCCTCCCTCTTTGGGCCGATGTTTCTCAGTTTTGAATGCTTTAATATTTTCTCATTCATTACACTCTTTTCTAAAAGACGGTAAACAAAAAATATGATTTTGGCCGGGGGTCGGTCGCAACTTTTTAAACGCGTAATGTGGATATAATCACACAGACAAGGGCGTAGTGGGGAATTCTAATACTACCACATGGCCATGTTTTTCAAGAAATGTACGTATGCATCAGATAGCATCCTAAAATGTTTATCCTTTAGAATAATGTTTTATATATAAGTAATAGATCTAGAAGATTAAAGTAGGGCTCCCATTCAGCCGAGTTGTGGCGAGCTGGCTCGATCTTATGACAAGCAGTTTTATCATATATTTTCTTGGTATCACGAAATCAAATTCTTGATATCAAGAATTGCCATTGCTTTACAACGTAAAATTATTTCTTGATATCAAGAAATATGTTTTAACAACTCGAGGCTCCAACTCGGCTAAGTGGGAGTCCTGCTTTTATGAAAAATTGGATGTAAACTTCTTCAAATTATACCTTTACAAACAACTGTCAGGACTCAGGATAAACAACTTGTTCGGACACACAACGTCTGCTTATAGTTTAAAATAAAACAGAGCAAAAAGAGGGACAAATTTTGGCGAATGACAAGTAACATTGTCCCCCCCCCCCCCCCCCCCCCCACCAACAAAAAGAAACATCAACAACAAACCCCTTCCGCTCGAAACGGAGGAGGTTCTGGTTGGGGGCACTGGTGGTATATGGTAGAGCCTAGAGGTCAGGATGGTTGGGGGAATCCCCTTCTGCGGAATGCATGAGTTACGAGCGCGCGTGCCCGTACTGACATTGTTTAGTCAACGTATATAAAATGATAGAGGTCTACAACAAGTTTGAAGGATCAACGCGTTTTTCTTCTCGGGATTAGCAGTTTTTTTACCCGTTGATGAATCCAGACTGGTCAGAGTTCCTGTCAAAATTAATGACAAAATCAATGATTTTCCAAAGTTAGCAGCACTGCAGAAAACAAGGCTTGGACTCGACTCGATATCGAACTAGCTTGTGTTGTGTGAGGTAGCTGTAGCTATCCGAGCCTGGCATGCGTATGCTACATGGGATCCGGCCCCAGACTCTCGGGGGAAGATCATCGTCAGCTGTCCGCTATTCCATTCGCCGCCGCTCCGTACGTACGTACGTTCCTCGGTCACTGACCTCTAGCTCTAGTATGGATTAACCGGGGGCGGATGCTGCAGAGCCTGAACTTGAATTTTGAGCCCGAGCCGACGCTTGAGTTTACAGTCTTAAAGGTAATACAAAGTTTTGGGGAATTTTGAAAATTGGGTGGATAGTGATTCTTTACAATTTTTATATATGTGGATGCCCCTGTGGGTGTATTATAAGCACTAGAAAATTTAGCCCCTGAAACTCTTTTGTTTTCGAGTAAAATTGAATATAAAAATTTACCGGTGCTCCCGGTAAATTTTGATAAATTTCAAATGGCGCCTACGGCCGTACGATGGTAGCTGCGACCATGAAATTCTCAGAAAATGTAGTTGTGATATATAATTTCCAAACGGGAATAGCTAATCGGTCGATTTCGGTCAAGAAACATTGTTTTATAGCTTAATTAATATCTTGACCTTGAGAGGGAGCTATACAACATAAAGAGTTTATTATCTACAATTTCATAACTTTAGACTCGATTTCAACCGCGACAACGATCAATGAGTATTGTAGGATCGCATATGTTTCCAATATGTTCATTTGAACCGAATACATGACCCCATACCAAAACTTTGTATTACCTTTAAGCCTTCACTTATATTGACTTGAGACGATGCAATTCGAGTATTGAGAGGTGAGATTTGAGTTATCAATCATGTGGATCGATTACATGCAGTAAAGTTGCAATTAATGAAGGTCTTCATAGTCTTAGACTTTACTTTAGATTTCTGTGCTTGTTTCTTTGTTTTAATTTTTTTATAAATATTTTGAATTAGTTTTGTTCTTTCTCTTGTTTTGTTTGTTGTTGTTTTACTTCAATTTTCATTTGCGTGTATCATTCAGTTATGAATATATACGCCACTATTTCCAATGACCTTTGAGTTGTAGTCTAGTTGTACTTGTACTTACATGATGTACATTTGTATCAGTGCAAAAATATCTCCCATGCTACCAAGTGATGCATTAATCTCATTAAAACAAATGCTAAAGAATAGACTGAAGCCTAGACTAGTATTATGACGCAACAATATGTGCTCAATGTTACCCTATACCCTACTACAGTTATGGTCAGTGGAGCTAGAATAGAGAATTTTCTCGTAATGTAATCAAATTTATTGCGTAAATCTTTGCAATGTTACAAATTATTGCATCCACTATAATTGTATTTTTAATAGTCAGAATGTGAATTGCATGCATGAGTTGTTGCTAGGTAGGACAACTATTATGGCTTGTCCTACTTAACAGCATGGAGTGAATGCAATTCGCATTAAGACTTTTGAAATACAATTATTTGTAAAAAGGTGTGTGAAGTAATTTGTATCAAGGCACTTAACAAAAATTAATGTATTAAATGTTATTACAATACAAAAATGGTCTGCGGGTATCTGTGCTGACTGCCGACTCAAAGTCAGCGGGGGAAACTCCAATATCACTTTTGTGGGCAATACACCCTTTATCTGTTCATTTCTGTTACCCAAATCACTATGAATGATCATGAATTAAGGCCCCCCCCCCCCCCCCCTAGATCATGGGTGAAAACGGTCAAGTGAAGTGTGTAGATTACTATGGTAATTTCAAAAAATAAACACCCAAACTATAAACAAGACCAAATAACCAATGTTTTATCGGCTTTTGAAAAATGAGATTTCCATATGTTTTGTACACAAATCACGAAAATGAGTGATTTTTGGGCTGGGATGCAAAGACAAAAGGTCATGTGACTTTAAAAAATTATATAAAAAAAATATATAGAGGACGTAAGTAGCTATAAGTAGTGCAGTGGGGCTTTAAAACAAAATACAACTCTTGGTGACATGATGGCTTTCATTTCGCGTTGTGAAAGAAACTCATGCACCCTGATTGACAACTACAAACAAAAATTACAAAATCATTGTTATCTGCCCAAATACAGCATTCATCGATATATATGACCACAAATATACTGAAGGCAGGTCCCAGCCACCCCCCCCCCCAAGGATGGCCTCAGAAGCCCCCAAAATGTTACACTATTATGAAATGGACTTAGTGAATTGAAACCCTCATTACATCTGTTTTATGAACTTAATGTAGATATTTCTGATTATTGTTTTCAGGTATTGTTGCCCATGTCACCACCATTTTTCCAGAGAACCACATTTCTGTCATTCAAGTGAGAAAGAGATCTTACACCATGGATGGATTTTGCCTTCTCTATCTGCTCCTGATCTGCTTGATGAGATCTGGTGACGTTGAAACCAATCCAGGTCCTAACACTGCAGAAAGGTATGCATAATTATACTGGCTTATTTCAGGTCATTGCGTCCAGTCGGGTGGTTGCCTTACACGACATTTCATGAAACAAAAGATTGTGTGAAAATGCACGCTCAGGATGCGATCTTTAATAGCTTTGTCACAGGGCTTTCAAAAAGCAGTGGCGGATCCAGGGGGGGGGGGGGGGGGGGGGGCAATAAAAAAAACGGGTTAAAACACCCTTTTTTGTAAAAAAAGAAGACGGGCCCCCTCCCCTGGCGCTCAAGGAGGGGGAGGGTGGATGCTGAGTTTTAAAACAATAGCACTTCCACCCCCCCCCTTCCTCCGCTTATTCACTGGCTGGATAAGTTGCTGCTTAATATTTGTTTTCATGAATTGGGCCCCCTCTCTGGCCCCCTCCGTTGTGCTCACTGGGAAAGCACATGTAGGCACATTAATAGGCCCCGGCAGCTTGCATTGGTACATCAGTTATAATAATGTAAACTTCATTATCATTATTAATATTATAAGTAGTAATAATCTTTTAGGTGGTCTTAGGTGGTCTGTCATCGACAAACCACCTCTTGATTTCGTCAGAATTTTCTTTCTTTTTATTCTTTATTTATTTTTTATTTATTCTTCACACTTTTTTGGCAGAGGATTAAACTCAAAATCGGAACAGTCATTTTCTTTCAATTTTTTTTTTCATAGGTCATTGTCATAAGACGTACTGTAACAGGAACATTTTCAAGGCCATCAAATTATCATAACGTCATCCAGGCACCATTTTGTACAATTTTCTGAAAATCAACTCCTGATCATAACTTCATAACAGAAAGTCATTTCTCATTCATATTTATCAGCATTAAAGTTAATATCCGTCTGGTCAATTTCAGGTCATTAAACACGCGCGTACGCGTACTTCCATGAGCAAAATTTTCAAAATATCTTTTTAATCATATTAGAGTACGTTTCAGGCCATTTTAAGCATTTCCACACAAAAAACGCACACGCGCATGCTCGCGCATCTCCGCTAGTCATGGCCGTATGCAACATTGAATCACCTTTTTTTCATGATATTCCACATTTTATTCCAAACAATTTGATACCATGTTTATCTATTTATGACCATTACTAACAAAATGAGGGTCTGTTCAAGATAAATGTCTGTACGCGCGAGCTCTTGTAATAGCCTACATATTGGCAAAAACATTCCTATACAAAACCCATTATAGCTCGTTGGGATGCACCGGGACACCCCATTTCTTTTCATATTTGAAAAAAGTAGGAGTCTGAAATATGATTAAGTATCTCATTTGGCCGTTAAAAATATTGTGACGTCATCATAATGGCCTTGTAACTCATAATACGAATTTGCATATTATGACGTCAGCATATTTATGGAAATTTGATGTATCTCTGTGAATATTGATCAATTTTTTTCCACAGTTTGATATGTTGTATGTAGCTGAGACGATTCTCTTTAGGCTCAGTAATGACCATTTTTCATTTTGATTACGTCATAATGAAAATTTCGTTCACATCACAAATCTACAAGACATTGGTCTTTCAGCAGTATCTCACATATTTTTGCTCTTATTTTCTTCCAAATTTGAGTATGTTATAGCTGATATTATGAACTACTGTAAGTGTGCCTTTTATTTTTTGATCAGATGTTGGGATCATGTCAAAGTTTCCAATTGAAAGTTGAAATTGCGACTATGCCAAGGCCGTTTGTTAGCTTTTCACACATATGGGACATATTTTGGTCCATTGGTTAAAGCACTCGACTCCCTTTCCGGCGACCCAGGTTCGATTCCTGCTGGATCAATTCTTTTTTTTTGCTGTCGTTTTATTTTATTTTATTTTATTTTATCACCTTCTTTCGACAATTATAATCACAAACAATGTAATGAAATGCCTTATTTTGCGTGTTATATCTATATAGGAGAGGAATGTCAATAGTCTGGTACAACCCTATGGGAAATCTGATTCCTTGTCGTGTATTATGCCTATAGGGTTAATGTCCAAAGTCTGCTACAATATCATATCGTTCCATTTCTATGATGCTAGTCTCCTTCCCAGACGTTTATATTTTTCCAGTTATTCAGCCCAGATACATGCAAATAATGCAATGTTTATGTTTCTCCCACAGACAAAGAATTGTTTACATGTCTATAACTTCTCTCTTTCTCTATTTATGCTGGAAATATTGAATGCATCGTTTTCCATTGCATCTCTTTCTCTCTCTCTTCTAGCTCTCTCCCTCTCTCTCTCTCTCCTAGCTCTCTCTTGCTCTGTTTCCCTTCCCCTCTCTTGGTCTGCCCCCTGAGAGGGGGCAGTTGCTCTGTCTCTCTATTTAAATACTAGTACATCTCTTTCTCTCTCTCTACTCTTTCACCCTCTCCTTCTCTCGATCTGTCTTCCTCTCCCTCTCTTGCTCTATTGCCTCCCTTTTCTCTGTCCTACATTGTATGTAGCTCTTTCTCTACCCTCTCACCCTCTCACCCTCTCACCCCTCTCACTTTCCCGCCTCTGGCTCATATTCTCCCTCTTTCATGTCTGAGGATGTTTCTTAATTTTCTCTAGCTCTTTCCTTTGCCCTTTGTATTCTTATTTCATCCCTACCATATTTCCTTATACTATCCTCTCTTCTTCCAAGTGCATGCATTCTGATTCTTCTTGTATCCCTCTGTCCAGCTCATGTTTTTTTTTTACATGACTTTACCCCATCTCCCTCTCTCCTTGATATCTATCTACTGCCATACCGGTACATATCTCTCTTCATCTCTCCATATGAGATCCTTAACAAAAATGTCCAGACCACCTTTATCGTCTTCATTGACAAATTCTTATCTAGTTCTTATTGGTATTATTATTACTACTATCATCATCAGTATTGTATTTACTGCCAGACTTTGCTTTTTGGGGAGTGATAACTTTTGCCAGAACAATATCGCTGGCCCTCGCATGCAATTTCAATATTTGGGGCAATATATTTCAAATGTTAATTTCACAGGCAATATGTATTCTGATAGCCCCAGGTTGTTATATAGCATGCTTGCGCACATGATACAAACCAATAAGATGCACTCTACCTAATATCCTATCGTACCCAATTGATTTATTATTCATGTTACAGTACTGTTAGTGAAATGGAGTTCCTGAAGCTGGCCCAGGACATAGCACCATCTTACTACAACGCTGTTGGGATATCTCTAGGGTTCTCCTATGCTCAACTACAGGCAATCCTGGCTGAGAATTTGAAGAACTACACCAATGCGTTACTGGATGTGTTTATGAAATGGAATGTCAAGCAGCAACCTCCACACTCAAACAAAAGACAGCTTTTGGCAAACAAACTACGAGACATTGACTTGGGTAGCCTATCAGACGGATTACTCAGTGGACCTCCAATTCCAAACATCACAGGTAAACAGATACATGTAACTAATTTTTGCTACACCAGCGCCATATATTATGAAGCCTTTTGAGTAATCTATTGAGCCTAAGTCTATGGCTCATCGTGGGGCAATATGTTTCAAATGTTAATATCACAGACAATATATTCTTTTATATACCTCACTTAAGAAATCCAGCCATCTGATTGGTCGAATTGCATTCATAAACTTCAACTGTTCCTGTAAAATTCTCGGTAACCATGCTTAAAACATTTCAATATTTTTAATAACCATGGTTATTAAAAATAGTTGGTCAGCGTCCATGGTTACCCCATAGGTTTACATGTTAAAAAATGGTTTGAGCGATGGAGGACCGTATGTGTGCGAAGAATCGGTCAGTAATTTCAATACAATTGAATCTCGATCGATCTTACCGACAATTTTATCTTGCATTGTTGACATGAAGACGAAAATAAACTTCCAAAAACAAAAAAACAACATCTGCCGATAGATCTTGATATAATTTCGTGCCAATATGCATTGCAAAAGTAAAAGAAGGGTCCGTTTAATGAAGCTTTTGCGAAGCATTCATCACGCAGAGCCGGTTTCAATCCATTTTAATGTATATATTGTACAAAACTGCCAAGCATTGTAACATAACGCGATGGCCGAGTGGTATGAGGCGCTGGTTATAGATGCATCACTTATTTGTACGCATTTTTTTTATTTTTTAGTCTTTTTTTTTTCGGCATATAAAAGTATTAATGACTGCTTTAATATTCGAGAAATAGTTGTTTTCATACGCTCTCGGGAAGGTTACAATTGGGCTATTCCCCTCGGCAAGCCTCGGGGAATAGCACAATTCTAACCTTCCCTTGAGCGTAATAAAACAACTATTTCTCTCAAAGCAGTCATTAATACTATAATATTCCCAGGTTGTTATATAGGATGCCCGAGCACATAATACAAATTGTTGAGTGTCACATGATAGCTTCTCAGCCAATCGGATGCTCTCTAACTATAAATATCCTATCAAACCCAATTGATTTATTATTTATTTTACAGTACTGTTAGTGAAATGGATTTCCCCAAACTAAGATCAATCATAATAGAAAACTATTTAGAAAAGTGAAGTCGTTTTTGAACATTGAGGTAGGCCTACTGAGTGGTCTGTGTTCTATACATTTTCCACAGTTTACAGAAGTGTCAAATTTGATCAGGCCCCATGCATGTTTTTTATAATTTACTAATTTAACTTTGTTAATCCTAGATATTTTTATGGATACCAATATACAGTGCATCCCAGAAAAAATGAAACCGAGAATTGTTGAGGTTTTATCATGACTTAATCACAATTATTTTTGATAAAAGACACATATTTGGAAAGCTTAGACCTTCTTCTTTCATTTGATGCAACTCATATGATGCATATTTCACGGATGAGTGATTAAAATGAATTTGAAGGGAGGAAACCAAAAAGTCATTTGGCAGACGGTATCTGAATTTCAAAGAGAAAATTACATTTCTAGAAAGTTGAGTTTCTGCCCTTTGATATGACACCTCAATCAGGAAAAATGAGCAAGGAATAACAAAGTTCTGTTTGTTTAAAGTAGTGCTTGCATTTCCATAATTTTATCAAACAAATTTGTTTTCATTGGCTGCCTGCCGTAGCAACAAGCAGAATTGACAACAGACTTCACTCCGTTTCGTTGACAATCAGTCATGCATGAAGTCCTTCGTCTACGGCTGATTGTCAACGAAATGGAATTAAGTCTTTTGTCAACTCTGCATTGCTGAAATGTCCTAGGAAAAATTATTCCAGTGATATTCATCTACAAGTACATGTATACACAAATTACTCAGATTTTAAATGCGCTAAAAATTGAATGAAGTCATTTAAATTCAGAAAAACTTGTAGGACTTTGTGTCTTTAAGTACAGGGCCCCCTGGAAAACAGTACTTTGATTACTGACTGGGCTACCCTGTTTAAATAAATAAAACATAATAAAGTACATGCACCTAGTTGTAGGTCACACTATCAGTCTCAGACCTTTACAATCCTTTCAGATATATCAGAATATGTTTATGTGTAATCATGTGAATATGGATTATCTATGCATTTTTAGGAGGGCCACCAAGACTGCTCGAATCACAGACCAAACCTCCTTCAGCTGAATCTCAGACCAAACCACTTTCTCCTGAACTGGTTGAGCGGTGTGCAAATGATTTCAAGTTCAAGTACAGGTCAACTATCTGTAAGATCAGAACTGATCCTCTCAATCCTGCTTCCACTGTGCAGCTTAAAGACATGTATACTAATCTCGTCTTACAAGAAGAACATGGGACAGAGAAGCGATTGCTAGATTACAATGATATCCTTGATCTCAAAGTCAATGGAGAGTTCCCCAAGCGGATCATGGTTCAGGGAGAGGCAGGGGCTGGAAAAACTACACTCTGTGCTAAGATTGCCTGGGACTGGATTGAAGGGAGGCATTTCAGTAACTTTGTGTGGGTCTTGATTGTTCCTCTACGTGAATTTAAGCAACACACTATTGGCCAGATTGCAAAGTCTTATCTGGCCAAAAACAATCCAGCAACGGTTTCTCAGATTACTGAGTATATCCGGTCAAACCCTGACAAGGTATTCATCGCATTCGATGGGCTAGACGAAGTCAGTGGCCAAATCATGAAGACAGAATCTTGCGAATCACAGCCTACTGATCAAATGCAACTTCAGCCATCACAGCCAAGTGTCTACTCCTCAGAGGCATGTGGAAGCTCATCTGAGACTGGTGATATTGGACTTGTAGATATTCTTTGTTCAGATCAACTTGCCTCTTGCCCAATCTTGGTGACCACTCGCCCATGGAGAGCAGTAGAGATTAGATCAGATGGTGATCTAATGAAGCTCTATACATTCATTCATGTTGAGGGTTTCAGCAGAGAGAATTTGTCAGTTTACATTCACAAATACTTTCCAAAGAATGATGATAAAGCAAATCAGCTTATCCAGTTCATTGGTGAGAATGATATCCTATCTGAAAACATGGCCCACTATCCTATATATGTAGCCATGTTGTGTCTTATGTGGAAAGAACTTGACAAGCAAAAACTAAAGAAAATGAAATCACTGAAAACCTTTTCTCAGATATTCAAAGAAATGATTGCCTTTCTAAAAGAACATTATGCTCAGAAAGAGGTGAAGAAAGTAGGCAGCCCCTCACTTATTGCCCATTTGAAAAAAATTGATGAGGACCTTGTACCTATTGCCAAACAGGCCCTCAATGGTCTGCTAGAAAATACTTTGATTTTCAGTGAAGATGATTTTGAAATATGCCCAGAATCCAAGGACACTGCATGTCGGGTTGGGATTTTGTCTCAAGAGGAGAGAATTGCCACCACTAACACGGATACACATGAGAGGCATTCTCATGTGCAATTGCCAGTCTTCTTCCCTCACAAACTGTTTCAGGAGTACATGGCTGGAGTCCACCTTGCTTCCATATATGAATCAAATCGTAATGAATTCAACAGGCTGATGGAGCAAGTAGTGCTGCCAAGGAACAAGGAGTTTAGGTATCTCCTGTACTTCACTGTGTCACAGAACAAAAGTATTGCATCCCATGTAATGAAGTCTATGCTTCGGGAAGTATACAGGGATATTCCTTTCATTGTTGATGTAGCCTTTGAGAGTCTGGACCCAGATGTAGCAGCCTTGGTGAAGGACAGGGTTTCATCAGTGGAGACTGTGCTGATCGTGGACAGAAACATGACAGCACACACTGTAGCTGGGTATGCATTCATTGGTCCATATCTGGTAAGTTTGATCATAGTTTAATAAACAAAGTTAGTTCATCCATTTTTGTACCTTTTTTACTTTTTTTTTGCAATTTTCTTACCATACAACAGTATAATCATGGAAGGGTTCATAAAGGAGGTTTAACCCTATAAAGACTGGGTGGGTTGATGTAGCCCCCCCCCCCCTCCTCTTTTTTCATGATTACTTTGTAATGCCTTAATATTTATGATGCCATTTCATGATTTTTTCCTTAAAGTCTTGGGCATCTTTTGAAATAAAATTTGGGGAAATTGGACCTACTGTTACAAAGTCACCTGACCTTTTGTCTTGCATGCCAGCCCGAAAGTATTTAAATAAAAAAAAGGGTACTTCTTCAGCCAGGCATGATGGAGCAACATTGTATGGCCACAGAAACACATCCATTTCAGAACTTTAGAGGATGCTATTTATAGCATGCGTGACTATTGATGTGTGAAATTCAGCAGAAAAGTGTGCAATGCAAAGATAAAGATGTTGTGAAATTTAAAACAGAAAAAAATTGATATAAAAAAGTTTTGTTTATTTCTCCTTTTCATTCGTCAATATTTAAAGAATTTTAGGGTTCTTGAAAGAGTTGATTTTGGACTTAATTTAGAGTATGCTAAGATGGCATTTCTTGATGAGATGAGCAACTCTTGCGCTATCTAGAGTAATTTGTTAGAAGTCTGTAGCATCTAGGATCTATATAGCGGAGATAGGTAAGCTGAAAGAAATTAAGGCAGGAAAACGGACCACAAACGGTCAAAATGAGGCCTGGAAGTCAGTTTTAGTGCACACGATGGGATGGTAAAGAATATACCGACAAAATCTGAAAGGACTTAATTGGGATAGAGAAAGGGACCTAATTTGGAATAACAAGCACTGTGCAAAACGAATGTGATTTGGGTGGAAGAGGAATAAGAAACAGAATTCAGACGAGGACATCAACGTAATTACATTGAAGCTATGTACTGGCATGTGCATATGGTGCATCTATACCTTTTAGATGAGATAAATTTGGGAAAAGGGAACTTCATCAATAGTTAGCACATTTTCATCCCATCCGGAATTTTGCTTTAATAATTGATATCCAAATTCTTGGTTTGATATGCTTGGCCCTACAATGTATGTAACATTGTTGTTATTGATATGAATCATATTGAAGCCACTTTGAATTTGATAGCATTTGCAGCTAGGGCATTTAGAACTCTCAACATACATGACTATTGTATTCTGTAGATCGATTCATCCTATCTTCTGCATTACCATACTCTAGTCTCCCGTGGTAAGACTGAATACATGTACATTATGTGCTCATGCAGGGGTATCCATATTTTACTTCTTTTCTCCTTTGGGAGCCTATGTTTTTGCTTTGTATCCACCATTTTAATTAAGTGATTGTGTTCCTAGTAACATTTATAAATGAATACCGTATAGTATGAGGCACCAGATGGTGTAAAGTTAATAATCTCCTTTGAATCCTGTTCTTAGACTCATACCCCATTCACAGTGGCCTCAAACACCGCGACAGCAGCGGGACTGTCCCGCTGCTGTCGCGGTGTTGTCTTCAGTGTGAAGGCTCGGACCCGTTATAAACTATCGCGGGATAACACCGCCTCGCGATAACGTTCGCCTAGCTACAGCAGCGGGACAGTCCCGCTGCTGTCGCGGTGTTTACTCAGTGTGAAGGCTCGCCGCTATAACACCGCGACAAACACGTGTGATTTGTTTACTTACCTATCACTGACCTCTGTTCTCCAGCAATGGGGAACATAAAGTGAAATAGAAATAAAGTAACCAGTGGATTCAAATTGATTTTATTATTATGTAGATATTATAATTATCCAAATAAAAATATTTCACACTTCAAAAAATTAAAACATTCTGATTGGAAGCAATAAAAATGCTAGTTTTTAAAAAAGTAATATGATCGAGGATACAAAAAGCAACTTGACATGTTTACGAAAACCCCGCGCTGAAGTATTTCCGGTCATATCGGGGTCACTCGCGGGTCATGAGCCATGCATACACGTGTTTGTTACGGAGGTAATAAAAATCTCCCGCTGCAGCGTGAATGGGTACATGATATTTATCCCGCTGCTGCAGCGGGATAACTTTTTTACTGTGAATGCATTTGTAGCGGTGTTATGGCGGTGTCGCCGCTCCGCTACAACGCCGCTACAAATTTCAAAACCACTGTGAATGGGGTATTATACTCTCCTTTTACTTAGGATTCTCGATTTAGTACATTAAAACTAAAATAAGATATTCCTACAAATGCAAAAATAGCCTTATTTATTTCCCTTTCCCTCTAAATACTCTCTGTAGTTCTAGTAGCACATCTAGGGCAATCACTCATGTAGACTACACGTGCATGCCTAACATCCAAGTAAAAGCCTATATTCTGCATCCCATCAGTAATCACTTTGTCATTGTATCCAGGTTAAACTCTGGATTCAGAGAGATTGTGGACCTTCTATGTCACTTGATGTGGCAGAGATGATATGCTCCATTCCATCCTTGAAGGAAGTTTCTCTTCTAGGTGCATTCCATCATTGTTTTTTTGCAACACTTGCAAGGAAAGGAAGACAATCAAAGGTGAGTAGTTCATCCACAATTGTGATGTATGTACAAGTGTTTAATTTAATTTCACCCCATTATTACCATCTCTTCCCTTTTACATTTTGATTTCCTTTAATTTTTGTTAATGTCACAAGCTGGTTCTTTTGACCGAAGGATATCAATGGTTGTTTCACTAAGGCGACAGCAGTGTTAACAAAAGCCTTTAAGTTTGAATACTCACCGTGGAAACTTAGAGAGTGGGCGGGGAGTAATATGCAATCAGTCGTATATGCATATAACTTGAATGCCCTAAAAGAAACTCACGTGTAGGAAGATCACAAAATAATTATGTACTTTAAGGGAAAGTCCGCCCTGATATTAAGTGGGTTTTAATTAAATCAGAAAAATAAGGGAAACAAATTAGTGAAAGTTTTATCAATATCCGACTTAAGATACAAAATTTATTAATTTGTTAAGTTGTCCTCAGTGGAACACATATTTGCGACACACTGATTTACAAACCTGTATCTTTTGATACAGGTTTTCTCAGTACAAGACATTTTATAAACTTTCATTTTCTTAGTTATTAATAACGGAATAGATTTGTTTCATGTAGGGGTTGCATAAAAACTTACTGGTATTTGTTAATATTGTATCCCCCGGCAGTATGCCGGTGGGGTACTTTGGATTCAGCAGCGTTATACGCCGCCTTGTCATATTCTTGTGTGCGCTCTAACTGCCACATTCCTTGACAGATTACTTTCAAGTCTTGTATGAAGGTGTATCTTGGTATAATCTACGCACATATAACCTTTGGTGATGCTGTCACCAGTGTTCATCTATGTTAGGGTCAAAGGTCATATTTTGGTGGGTGTCTAGTGTGTGCTCTGCAGGTCATATTTCATGACAGATTTCTTTCAAATTTTGTATGGAGATGGTTCTTGGTACAATCTATGCATCTTCACTTTTGGGCGATGCTGCCCTCATTGTTCCGTCTCTTATAAGGTCAAAGGTCAAGCGTCTTTTATACGCTCTAACTGCCACATAGTTTCTTGACAGATTTCTGTCACATGTTGTATGGAGGTGTGTCAATCTACACATCTTTAGTGTTTGGTGATGCTGCCACCTGTATTCTGTCTGTTATAGGGTCAAATGTCATATTTTGGTGGCTGTCTTTTATGCACTCTTACTGCCACATTACTTGATCGGACAGATTTCTTTCACATTTTCTACAGAGATGCATTATACTCTAATCTACACACAATGTTTTGGTGATGCTGCTCCTAGTCTTGACAATAGTCCGAGCTGTTGTATCTCTGATACACTATAACATGTGTGCTTCACCTGAGAGCTAAAGCCCCAGTCCCATATAAAGCCGGACCAGCACGGACGAGCACGGACCACTCCGGACCATCCCGGACCATGGTCTGGGGTGATCCGGGATGGTCCGGGATGTTTCGTTCAAAAAAGTGTGATGCTTTAAAAGCTACAGTCCCATATACGTCCCGGACCGTCCCGGACCATCCCGGACCCCATTCGGGGTGATCCGGGATTCGGTCCGTGTTGACACCGTGTTGGCACCGGGGTGGTCCTGGATGGTCCTGGATGGTCCTGGATGGTCCTGGGCGGTCAATAACTCACTCCCGGACTGCCACGGATCAACACGGACCGCCCCGGCGCCACTACGGATGACCCCGGACCCAGCACGGTGACTACACGGATCACCCCGGATCAAACTATTGTCCCGGACCGTCCCTGACCACCCCGGCAGTTTTTGACAGTCAAAAACATCCGGGGTCGACTCCCGGACCGCCCAGGACCACCCAGGACCATCCAGGACCATCCAGGACCATCCAGGACCACCCCGGTGTTAACACGGACCGAATCCCGGATCACCCCGGATGGGGTCCGGGATGGTCCGGGACGGTCCGGGACGTATATGGGACTGTAGCTTTAGGGAGTGTCCTTTCTACTTGGCTGCTGGTAGTGAAGTGGCTTGCAAGTTTACAGCAGTGACATTCTTCCTATAGTGGTAATGGTATGCTATTCAGGTATCCATCTATTGTCCTATTGTCACTGGCTGGTATGTACATTACATTGGCATGTACATTACATTGGTATGCATTGCAGCTGGTATGTCTACTATGTTGTTCCATATATACATAACACTCCTTCCGCATCACATTGTTTGTTCATCATCAAAATAAAATATCATTTCCATAATTCCTTGTATCTCATAGATTCATCACAATATCGTCAAAATTAATTCTTCTTCCTTCAAGGACTTTCAAAGTTTTCATCTTAGCCCAAAATATTGATACCTCCTGGTAGTGAGTCAAATAAGTCATATGCTGCTCCACATGGAGATCCAACAAAATCAATGAATTAACGCATGCATTTTAAAAGTTCCTTCTTGGAGTTGAAACAAATATATGCATGCATTCTGCTCCTCTCTATAGTTACTTATAATCCAGCCTGTTCGGTGGACGTCGATCACGAACAGGATTTCTGGTTATTCTCCCTGCGGATGTAGTTTGTTCCCGAGGAGGTGATGTTGGTCCATCAGACTGGTCATGTGATGCTAGTGTAATAGGTATATCATCGTCATCCTCTTAAGGTAGATGGAGGAAGGTCATTAATGGGTCCTCTTATGATCTGATCAAGATGAACCTGTTTTTGTTTATCACCAACTTGAACAACATATCTTACTGGTCCCAAAGCTTGCACAATGACTCCATAGTCCCACTTGTTTTTTCCTCTGTATGCACGTACCATGACACGCTGACCAGGTGAAAACTGACAAATGCTGGTACGACCTCTGTCATGTGTTCTCTTGGCAGCAGCTTGCTTCTTTTCAGAGTCTTTTCAGGTCGCCACTTAGCAGCTGTTTGTAAGAATAAGTCAAACAAATTTGTTGTTTCAGAATTACGAGAGGAAGGTGATTGTGAAATGCATACCCTTGGGTTGTTCACGGTGTCTGAGAAGTCAAAGGATGATGCACTCACAGTGACTGTTGAAATTAATGATAGACCAGTAATCATGGAAGTTGATACTGGTGCGTCAATGAGTGTCATTCCAGCAGAGTTGTATCATGTGAAATTGCAGCACGTAAAACTGGATAAACCTACTTACAGATTCAAGTCCTACTCAGGGACATTGCCTCTATTGGGTCAAGCCCAAGTCAAAGTGCAGGATGGTGACAAAATCATGTCTGACATCTTGATTGTAGCAGATATCAAGGACCAGCCAGCAATTCTTGGTAGGAATTGGCTCGATAGCATCCAGCCGAATTGGAGATCGGTGTTCAAAGTTGCACCAGTGAAGGATGATCCATTTCAAGAAAGTACCCAACATGGACTGTCTGAAATTCAACGAAAACATTAGGCAGTGTTCGAGCCAGGTCTTGGAACCATGACAAATCACAAGGCTAAGATTAAAGTCAATCTGATGCACATGCAGCCCCGCTTCAATAAATCAAGACCTGTACCTTATGCCTTGAGAAATAAGGTAGAAGTTGAGCTTGTCAAACTTGTTGAACAAGGAGTTCTCATTCCAGTTTCACACAGCAATTGGGCTGCTCCTATTGTTGTAGTACCGAAGTCTGAAGTCGATTCGAATCTGTGGGGATTATAAGACTACTATCAATCCTGTTTTGGATGTCGACAAGTACCCCCTACAGAACCCCCAGGATTTGTTCTCAACCCTGGCAGGTGGATGTTGTTTCACCAAGCTTGACTTATCACAGGCATATCAGCAGATTACTCTTTTCAGCTTAGCAGCAACCTCTCTACGTCATTGTTTTGTTTCAGGGAGGGAAGAGGGGATCTTTGTCCCTCCTTCGAACATAAAGGTTGACACAAAATCCCTGCCACTTGCCGGGGATGCATTCGCAATGCGCAGCAATACAGATTGCAATATTTCTAGTTACATTTAGGGTAAATGTATGATTGAAATTTTCTTATGGGAAAGTTTTTTTTTTTAAATTAGCTTATTACAAGGTCATACTCTAGGTCAGAAGACCTTGCAATGATACAATATACGTCACATAAATGCCAAATTGGTTTGTATTGAACACATCTTCAAATATCAATAACTTTGTTTTATTAAATCGGTTGTTGCGCGTGCGCATGCTCAAATTTTTATCCAACCTGTTTTTTCTTATTTTCTGCTTCTATCAAACCAACTTAATATTGGGTGGCCTTCCTCCCCTTTCATATGATAGATACATGTATTATATGTGATTAGAGATATTTCACTCAAGGCAGTTTTGAGGAAAAACAATATAGAATTGATTTTTCTTATGATTATGACTAGAAGTGAAGCTTAATAGCATGTGTTGTATAACATTGGGTAGATAATGATATAGGTTTTCCCGCCCAATTTCATCAGAGTTGCATTCGATTTCATGAATAGGCATTCAAGTTTGTACAATTTTCGTCAACTTTCTGCTCTCATGGTTCATTTACCTTCTTTGAGCATTCAATGTTGTTTTATATCATTTTAAATTTTATTTCATTCAATTTAGAGAGAAATCCATTCAATTTAGTGACACAAAGTTGTCATTCAATTTTGCGCCAGCTGGATAGACGTTCAATTTCGTCCTTAATACCAATTTCAATTTCATTTATAGGCACAACCATCTTCGCACTTTGAACGTTCAAAATAAATTTTAAAATGTTTTTTTTGTAGTTCTATGTAATTCTTACCGCAATTTGTTCACGTCATATTTACTTTTTTTCACTGTTTTTTAATCATATAATTCATTTTCATTTTAAAACTTTCATACTGTTTATTTTAATCATATTTTGTATATTTCTTTTATTTCTTATCTTCTCTTCTAGTTTCACTTTATTCCCTAGCAGTATGGATATAACACTTACATAATTCTTATAACTCATAATTTTGTTACATGTAAGTAAATACTTATCATGTACTTACTTACGTTATTATCTTGTAAGATATTTTAATATAAGGCAAAGGTCCCATTTCAAGGTACATAAAATTTGCATAATTTATTCAATCAGTGCAGATTGCAAAGAACTTGAAGAGTTTTTTTTTAAAAGACTGCTCAAATGCTATAAATAATTGCCCTATTCATGAATTTAAATACCTTAACGTTCATCAGGGCGGTGCAGGTGTGAATTTGAATGCATTTACGTGCTTTTTTAATTTGAACGCGTTTTTTACACATATATCGTCCCTATTTTCACGAAGTGACGGTAGTGAGGAAAATCGTAACGCAAAGTGAATGCAATTTTTTTCACTACCGTCACTTCGTGAAAACAGCGACGATATGTGAGAAAATCATGAAATCGCATGCTAATTCAATTAAATTGAATGAACTAGATAGCTTTTTGAATGCTGATCTCGGTGATCATTTAAATTCACTCGAAATTGATACGTAGAAGATTTCCTGGTGCCAAATCAGGTTTCATTGATATTAACCCAAACTTTAAACTATAGAATATTAAAAATTATATTCTGCATTACACATTTTTTGGTTTTTGATTGGTTGAGAGCTCTTCACGTGACCAGAAATATTTCAACCATTTTAAGGTTGCTCTGAGTACTATTTGGGAGTTGAAAATTCCAAAATCTTTCCTTTTCTGTATTGCTCTCATATGGTTTTGTGTGGCTGTTGGTGTGTGCATATACATGGTCAATAAATGCTGTAGAAAATGTCTGGTCATTTTTTTTCCCCCTTCTAGAAATATATATACCTTTGTAATTTTGTATTTCTCTGTGCAATTATTTTGATATTGTGTTCACTCATTTCCTCATATACCAAACACAACTTGCTTCTTAGAGGATCTGACCTGTAATTTGTAAAAGAAAAATCATGCCAAATGAATATAATTAGATTAAAAACCATGCATGTGGAGATTGAGTGTTTATAAGATGGACATTATTTTGTATCAATCATCAATTTTTAACCTTTTCCAAGTTTGATTGATTTTAAAATTTGTCATAGAGTTTTTCTGAGAGCCAATTTTACTAAAGGCTTGAATTCACCATAGCAAGAAACCTCCTGACTTAGGGGTCTTTTGCACATGAAATCCCAGAGTAAAGAATACTTTACATACATTAATATCAAATATATATTTATGCATATTAACAATTTCAATGTAAGTAGGAGTTACACTATTAAATGCAAACAGGATGGAAGCCCTATAAAGAAAAGATATAGAATTTTGAAAAAAATCACTATTAAAAAATCATCCTCTCCATCGAAACGTTAGTATTTTAATTCAAGAGACAAGAATCGAATTTGAAAATAAAATCTATTACATCATTTTTTGTGAGAATAACATGTTATTATAAATACAAGTATGGATTGAATGGAATTTGTGTAATATATAAGAATACAGTCAGAAATTAGTTAATAAAATGTATGCAGGTATTGATAAGTTACTTATTTATATTCATCATTAACGCAGGTCAAGACCCTCAAGCTTAATCATGTCAAATGTCCCACATCAGCCTCATCGCATCATCTAGTAGAAGCACTTTGTTCTATGCCAAACCTGACTGACCTGACACTTGGAATGGATCTGGATAAGGAGTCCAATGAGGATTTCTACTCTTCATTGAAAGCAAATGCATCATCCATACAGGTATGTGTGTCCCAATCATGGAGAGGTTCATTGAAAGAAAGAAAGAGCAGTAATGATTATATGGTGCACATGTATACACCATTTTTTCCAAACACACCCTTTTTTAATGGCCATTCACTTGGTATATTGATACAGTCATAAAAAATAAAATAAAAGCAAACTATACATGTACTGTTTCAGCTGAAATCCAAATGTGTATAAGATTGACATTGTTTTAATCAATAATCCATATCCATCCTTTTCCAAGTTTAATTGATATGAAAAATGTGTCATAAATTTTTGTTAGAGCCCATGTTAATAAAGGCTCCAATTGACCAATTAGTAGGAGTAGGACCTTTCAATGCAAACAGGTTGGAAGTCCTATTAAGAGTACATATAGAGTTTTTTTTAATCATTCTTACTAAATCATCCTCTCCCTGGAGACTTTAGTATGTTCTATTCATCAATAGACAATAATTGAAGATGAAAAGAAAATCTATTTAATAATTTTTGCTGAGAATGTTATTTTGAATATAACTGTTATTAATGGAATTTTTATGAAATGTAAAAATATAGTGAGAAATTTGTAAATAAATCAGATGCATGTATAGATGAGTTACTTAACTATGTTCATCATGAACGCAGGTCAAGACTCTCAAGCTTTCTCGTGTCAAGTGTCCCACACCAGCCTCATCTCATTATCTAGTAGAAGCACTGTGTTCGATGCCAAACCTGTTTGACCTGACACTTGGAATGGGTCTCAATGATGAGTTCTACTCTTCATTGAAAGCAAATGCATCATCCATACAGGTATGTGTGTTCTAATGTAAATGTCATGGGGAGTGTCATAGAAAAGAAGAAAGAGTAGTAATGATTATATGGGTCACATGTATGTTTATGCTTTTCTCTACAAATACCCTTTTCTAAAGGCCATTTTCTTGGTTAATTGATACAGTCATGCAACATGGGATAAAAGCAAACTCACATGTACTGATTCAGTTGAAATTCAAGTGTATATAAGATTGACATTGTTTTGATCAATAATCCATATCCATCCTTTTCCGAATATGATTTATAGGAAAATTATGTCATAATGACTTTAAGAGCCAATTTAAAAAAAGGCTTTGAATTCACCAAACTGAACCATAGGAAGAAACTTCCCAACTTAGGGGTCTTGTGTACATGAAATCCAGAGTAAAGAGAATACCTTAACCCTATGTTAACTGGGGGGGAGGGGGGGGGGGGTTCAATTTGACCCCCCCCCTGTAGTAATTTACCGACTACTCCGGAACCGCGGCAGATATAAAGTTGTCCTTTCATGACTTTTTTCTTTCGAGTCTTACGCATCTTTTGAAACAAAATTTTCGAAAATCGAACCTACGGTTACAAAGTCACATGACCATTTTGTCTTTGGATGTTAACCCCAAAAATCGCTCATTTTTGTAATTTGTGTACAAAACATATATATGGAAATACCATTTTTCCTAAAAAGAGATAAAACATTGGTTATTTGGTATTGTTTGAAGTTTAGGTGTTTGTTTTGGGTCAAAATAGTTGAATTGTAGTTAGAAATTAATAAAACAACAATAAAATACGTAAGTTAAAAAAACAATGAAATACATAGAAATTATCAAAACAAGAGATAACATAAGGAATAACCTGGGTCTTCCAAATTTTTGTTTGTATTATTATTCCAAATGGTCTAACAAATATAAATAATGAAAAAGAATGCTTAAATATGAATAATATATGATTTATGGGTAAAAATGTGAATTTCATGACTTAATTTGCATAAATTACCAGAAATATGCAAATGAGTGAATTTTTCAAAAAATTAAAATCACCATAGTATACTATACACTTCACTTGACATGCATGCAAATTTTTCGCGGCGATCGGCCGTTAAACGACCGAGATCTAAAGGAGGGGTCGAATTGACCCCCCCCCCCCCCCGAGTAAAAACCTGGTCTGAAATAGCCCAGTTAAAATAAGGTTAAATACATTAATATCAAATATATATTCATGCATATTTACAATTTGAATGTAAGTAGGACTTACACTATTAAATGCAAACAGGCTGGAAGCCCTATAAAGAATAGATATAGAATTCTGAAAAAAAATCACTATTAAAAAATCATCCTCTCCATGGAAACTTTGGTATGTTCTCTTACTAAGAGACAAGAATCGAATTTGAAAATAAAATCTATTTCATCATTTTTTGTGAGAATAAGATGTTATCATAAATACAAGTATGTATTTAATGGAATTTGTATAATATATAGAGTACAGTCAGAATTAGTAAACAAAATGTATGCAGGTATTGATGAGTTACTTAATTCATC